>CM027575.2:13948553-14106036 GCA_015852605.2 Populus deltoides
TTACCACACATGAATTAACTTAATTTTAACAACCAATACTTTTTCCACAATTCGAGTCTAAGAACCATAATCTATAATTCAACATTAAGGCATCAATTCATAATCAAATTTGAAATGAATTATAAGATTATGTTTAGAAATTTATATCCAAAAATTTATGAATTCCTATTTTTATTTAACCCTATACATGAATTTCTTCACTTTTATTTCTCATGTAGTTAGTTTGCAATGTAAGCAACCTTTATTTTTCCCAGGGTTTACATAAAAAAATAGAAAATAAATTCATTGCTAAAAATTAGGCTTTAAAATGCTTAAGATTTAACCTAATAGGGTAGAAACTTCATTACACATGAAGATCTACCTTAAACTCTAGATGAGAAAAACAAATAGAAACATGTCTTAAATTAATAATCAATCAACGATGCAACTAATCATACATAAAATGCATTGAGGGTGATACGTCTTTTTCTTACACAACTAGTCCTCTTACTCAGACTCTCACAGACCATTAGGTTTCTTAGTGACCATCATACTAGGTGGTTACTCTTGAATTCTTTAATCATAACTTTATAATTAAACCTAAACACCCTTCAATTCTAAGAGGCAACCTCGCCTTTCGACGTCGTACATGTCACGACAAAACCCATTTACGTCATTAGTTTCCATTTCAGTAAAATAAGTATTCAAATTCTTAACCAATATATATATTCCATTCCAATAAATGTTGATATCAATATATCTCGTTGATATCGTTAGCTTCTAATTTACCTTGGACAATTAATCAAGTTTGTATTTCTTTCTTTTCTTTCTCTTCTTTCTCTCTTATTTCTTTCATTCCATATTCATGAATTGCATATTGCAGGAAATAATAGTTAAAATAATTCAAGTTATACAATTGGAAGTATCAAGGTGTAATACACCTACTTGTTGCACGCGACATCCCTACAACCATTTTGGGATGTGGTATCCTTTGTCAAATAGGATTACTTTGTTTATAAATTTTAAATACACCATTCCACATCATAAGTCAAACAAAATTCAACATAATCCATGTCATCTCTTTTTAAGCTAACACTTTCTAAATCTTATTGTTAATACTTAATCCATCAAATCAATATTTGAAATTTGTCCACACCATTAATTTCAAGCATATTTATTTCATTACCATTACAATCTACAAATGTCAATTTAATCACAACATGCACACATTCAACACTTTCATTCATATATATATATATATATATATATATATATATATATATATATATGCAGTCATATTTCATCAAAAATCCATGTTCTTCTTTTTATTTCCCTTAAATTAAATTTTTTAGGGGTTTTCAGCTCTTCCATTAATTACCACTAATAAGTTGAATTAAATAGCAAGAACCATCTTATCTAGTGAATTTGAATTCAATTTAAGGATTCTCTTGATAATTCCTTCTTCTTCCTCCTTAAGACTTTCTTGCTTCTTTTACTACCCTCTTACTATCCAAACCATCACCCTCTCCCTCAAAATCATTTATGTTATGTTCTTTTTCTTCTTCACACTCAATCTCCCTTTAATCTCTCTAAGTGGACATATAATTGGTTTGAAGTGAGAAGATGAGAAGAACTAAGTTCTTCTTTCCTATTCTACTATTAATGGCCCTACGAAAAGGAAGAGAGGGTAATTATTTTGTTCTTTTACCCTTACTTAATCCTTAACTTATTCACTTGTTATAGTCTACCCAATTAACACTGTTTTGCAAGGTCTTCCTGAACTCAAATTTCCCTAAAATTTTAACCCAAGACAGAACAGTACATCCAGAGACTTTTTGTAAAATTTCAATCCGATTTAATAATCAAATCGAGAGATATGTTCAATATTGTAAGACTACATAGTTAGTGAATTTATGCTTAAAATTTTGAATTTTTATGCATTGTTTTACTTACTTAAATCACCATAAAATTTTCCTTAATTCAATTTGACCTATTTTATTTCTAAAATTAAGTTTTCATATTTTACTAACTAAAAAAAATTAAATAGAGGTTTACATTAGGAGTCATGCACATAAACTTTTCATGCATACATTATTTTTCTAAGCACACACAACTTTTTCTATGTAGAGTAGGTACTTTTTCCTAGGCCAATTGTAACACTACTTAGCATGTTGACATATCTTCTACACCTACTCTCTATAGATAATAACTAACCAATATCTTTACCAATGGCAAACATGGTACACACCTCAAAGGTTTCACCATACCACACCACACCACCATGACTAGCTAATGGCTTTTTCCTATACTTATGGATAACATTGACAAGCACATCAGTTTCTCTACCAATAATACATATAATATGTCTCTTTCTATATTAAAAAAGTTCAAGATTTGTGTATAAATATACCTAGTCACCATAAAAAACCTAGACCCCATCTTTGACCATAAAGAATTATATAGCCATAGAAAGTTAGGCAATTGGAAGCATTAACCATGCAAAGGTGATAGACCATGCCACACAAGTTCTAACCATGTAGAAGTCAAAACATTCATAACAAGAGATGGCTAGGCTATATAATTTCTAGTCAATACATACATAGGCTATGCTTATACATGCATCCCTTACAACTTCATTTTATTTTTCTCTTTTTATACATTATTCTATCCTTATGTATTTATTAATTTAAGCATCAAAGAGTCTTTTATTCTTTAATGAACTTGTTTTTTAGGCAAATTTTTAGCCACCTGGCTAGGCCCATCTATTAGGGGTCAACCCATCACTCCATTAGCCCTTGAAGTAGCCATAAAAATCCTATTTTTTCTCTTAATTTTTTTCATGACTTCATTTGTGACGTTGTTTGTGGGAAGCTCAATAAAAGCTAGTTCGTTCTCTTTCACCCATCTTAAAAAAATGTTGATGTATAATTTTAGTTATATACTAGATAATTGTATCGTGCTATGCTACAAGTCAGATCAAGTTTTTTAATATTAAAAAAATCCAAGCATTGCTAATATTTTTCTAATAAAAAATATTTTAATCATGACCAAAATATGATGTATATTGGACGATATCTTTTTCAATATTGATATGACGAAATATTGGATGACAATGTTTTTCAAATATGGAGACGACATAATATTGAATTTACTATAGTTATCATGTCAAATCTATGATCGAGGTCATGAGACCGTGATAAACCTATAGAAAAAAAAATAAAAATAAATTATGAAGGCTAATTCATAATCAATCAAATGTTAAAGGAAGAAATTGAAAAACAAATGACAAAAAAACCACCCAATTAAACTCAAGTTAAGATGCCAAACTCATGACCTAGATAATGAGATCAAGATTACCCTATAAAAAACAAATTTAAAAAAAATTAAGAAGCCTAATTTTCAACTAACCTAACACTGAAGGAAAAAATTGAAAAATAAATCAATTACAAAAAGCTCAAAAAAGAAAAATAACTCAAGTCAACTCTATCTAACCTATTAAACTTGCAACTTAGGTTATAAGACCGAGATAAATTTATAAAAATAAAAGTAAAAAATTATAAATATCAATTTCCAACAAATCTAACATTGAAGGTTGAAATTGAGGAAAAGAAAAAATTAAATACATGAGACCAAGATAACTTCACATAAAAAAATAAATTGAAAACAATTATAAAGCTTAATTCCCAAATTACTAATCTTGAGTGCTAAAATTTAAAAAAAAAACTAAATAAAAAAAAAGATTGAGTTATTTGAGGGTGAAATTGAAAAAAAAAATTAAAAAAGGATCCAATTATAAAAAGGCCAATCCTAAATCATGAGATCTAATTAACCCCATAAAAAGAAAATTAATCCAAATTAAAAAAAAAATCAATTATAAAAGAACCTAAAAATGAACAGAGTCAACATGCAAACCTCGCAACTCGAGGTATGAGATCAAGACTTCATAAAAAGCAAATCAGAAAAAGTTATAAAATTTAATTTCCAACCAAACTCAAAATGAAATGATAAAATAAAAAAATTAATTAAAAAATGGCAAAAAAAAACTAGAGTCGACTCAGGTTAACTAATTAAACATGTGATCTCAGTCATTGAATTAAGATAAATTTATAGAAAGCAAAAATCAGAAAGATTACAAAGCTCCACTTCTAACAAATATAGTGTTGAAGGTTAAAATTGAGAAGAAAAAATTTAATCCATAAAATTGATATATAACCTAACAAAAAATAAAAGAAAATTAGGAGGCACAATTCCTAAAACAATCTAATATTAAAGAATGAAATTGAAAAAAAAAAACTAAATAAAAAGAAGAAGAAGAAGGATTGTTAAAGGTTAAAATTAAAAAGAAAAATTTTATAAAAAAGCAAAAACAAAAAATACAAAAATACTATTATAGTAGATATATTATAGTAGATAGTATTTTATGAGTTTGACTATACTAATTTAGCCTCACCATTTAGTTTTTTTTGTTAAATAGTAGTATTCTAATTATTTTTTTAATATAAGAGGAGTGTATAGGTGTTGTGAGTGTATTTTTTGCTATTATAAAAAATAGTTAATCGAGAATTGGAAAATTGATTATGCATTTAATAAAATTATTTAAAAATATATGAATAAAAAAATTATTAATGCTAATTAAAGATTAAAATGAGAACTGATCTTTCTCGTAAGAAATAGAAGATTGCACATGCAAATGTTTTATCTCATGTCATGTGATGCTCTTTGAATTTATTTATTTTATAATATGGAAATAAAAAAATATTTTTATGAGAAAATTAATTTTTTAAATTATGTAGAAAAAAATATAAATTTGTAGTCTAAGTACTTATTTTATTATCAATGTATTTTTTTAACAAAAAATGTCTTTATTTTTAGATATGTGATTTATTGCATAAAATTAAATCCCATTAAATATTTTTTTATAAAATATTAATGATTTGAAATAAAAAAAAAAATATGTCTCTTTAATCAAAATCTCTTTCTCTATTCATGCATTCATTTTTTTTATAACAAAACATATCTTTATATGAGAAACAATTTTTTTTAATAAATCCTTATCATAATCATAATAACAAGATTTAATATAAAAAAATCATGAATCGATACTTTTAATGTTAATATATTAAAAATTATAAGAATAAATTTAAGGAAAAACTATATAAAAATATATAATAAAATAGATATTTTATTTGCATTGAATAGTTTGGAAAATTATATACATTAGGTTTATATATAATTATTCAGAAAGAAATTGTCAATATTACCATAAGAAATGCTAATAGTTTTTGATAATATCATAATCTATAATTATTTAAATATCATTTTATAAATTTATTTTTAAAAAAACTTTATTTGTAAAGTGAAAAATAAAATAAAATAAAATAATTAAAAGAACATTAAAAGAAAGGCAAACAATCCTTGAATTTGTTTTTTAATTTACAGGATGAATATACAATGTATTGTTTGCTAGGTGGATAATGTTTTATCCATTTACAACTCTTTTTAGTTGCTAAAAAATAAGAGTTTAAGTTTTTGAATTTTAAAAACTTAATTTTTAATATTTTTGAACACAAATACTTGAAAAAAACTAATCATGTGTGCATTTAAAAACCAATTTATAACCTAAAAACACATTATAATCAACTTAAAATCTTATAATTAAATCAAATAATTTTTTTTTCAAGTTTTGATCTATGTTTTTTTAATATAATTAAAGATAGAAATCATCTTCATATAATTCTCTTCTTGAAAATAAACAAATAAACACCAAAATTATTATTTTTTATATAAAATATGAAAAAATAAATAAAACTTGAGGGATCAAATTAAATTTTTATATGCTTTTATGAAAAAAAGGATTCTCTTTTTTTTTTACGGGAATTTTGATTTTTTATCTCTCCATTTATTGTTTAACAAAAAGTTAAACCTATATATTATAAAATTATTATTTATTAAACATCAAAACAAATAAAACATGAAAATATAAAAACAAACATACTATTTATATATGTTCAAAAAAACGTTTTTTAAAATTTTTTCAATTTAAATTACTTTTTATATAATTTTATTATATTTTAATATACTAATATTAAAAATAAATTTTAAAAAATAGAAATTTTCAAACAAAAATTTAAAAAATAATAATGAATAAAGTGGTATATATTTATTTCAGTTCTGTCGTTTCACGAAAGGAAAAAGAAAGATAAATAAAGACTCTGATTAAAGCCCGGCGTTGTCTAGTCAACTCTCCAGTCTTTGAATGCAAAAGGCACAAAATATTTCTCCATGACGGTCGTGGCGGTCGCCGTGACGGGAAGCGATGGCGTTGGAGGAAGAGGAAGCAGACGGGCTGTTCGATGGGCGGCGGAGAATTTATCGGCGAAGGCGAAGCGTTTGACTTTAGTCCACATCGTGCCTCGGATCACTTGTATACCCAGTCCATGTAAGAATGAATCTCTTATGATTTCCTTTGCTTGCTGCAGCAAAATCAAAGCTTGAGGTACTGTATTGTGCTGTACTGAATTGGATGTTATCACAGGTGGAGGAGATGGTATAGTAATTGAGGAACTTGACGAGAATGTGGTGGCACTGTACTTAGATGAAATGAAAATGAAATTAGAAGATGATATCTTTTTACCATTTAAGAAGTTATGCAAAAGTAGAGTGGAGAAGGTGAAATGGGTTTTGATTTTTTCTTTGTTTTTGTTATTTTTTTTTGGGTATTGAATAGTAATGCTTTTCAGGTGGAAACTGTGGTGATAGAAGACGACAATCCTGCAACTGGGCTTTTAAGATACGTGCGTGAGTCTGGGATTGATAGTTTAGTATTGGGGTCTTGTTCTTCAAATTGCTTTTTGAGGTATGTTTATTTTCTTGTTTTTGTATTGCATCTAGCTGCTGCATATATTTTTTTTTTAAATGTTGTCAGTTATTTCATGAACCTTATTATATATCTTGACCTTGTGTTTTGTATATGATAATTGTTTGTGTCAACTTTCATTTTCTTTTCCAGACTTTACTGTTTGATTTGAATTATATCATAAACAAATCTGTCACCTCTGCTTCCGTTAATCCCATCACCTTCTCTTAGGAAGCTAAAGGGACCAGGGGTACCCACAACCGTGCTAAAGTGTGCTCCTGAAACGTGTAATGTTCATGTTGTATCTAGACGGAAAATCATCTCAATATCAGCTACTAGCTCAGCCTCTATTGGTAAGTCACAGCTGTGCTTGTAGTCATTAGGTACTTTTGCTGAGCCCCCCTCCCCCCCAGAGACTACCTCTAGGCACTGGTATTTACTCGCTGATTATAAGAAAAGTTCTGGCCACGTAAATAGACAAATTTCTGAGCCTTATTCTTCTTCGGTAGATTCCAAAGTTGAAGGAACCTTTGAATCATCGTCAGTGACAAACCTCAGTCACCTAGATCCGCACATGGGTCTGTCTATGACTCTGGATGTGGGAAGCTGCAATTCCCTAGCTTCTAGAGAATCTGACCAGGTGACTTGCTTTCTTTATTAATGTCACATGTTCCTTTGCAGAAATATATCCAAGTGAAAAGGTTCATGTTCAAGCATTTTTATTTGAAATTTTTTTCTTTTGCAATCATGTGCAGGCTGAAGTAGAACAGCTACAGCTAGAATTACAAAACACCATTATGATGTACAAAAGAGCTTGTGAAGAGCTTGTTCATACTCAGAACAAGGTTATTCTGATCATTGCATGCAACTTTATATTTCTTCCTACATAACTGACTTTATAATGTGCGGTGGATTTTCTTGTTCTTTGTTTCCCCTTCATGATACTTGAATGAAAAAGCATTAAAGGGAAAGGAAAGTTAATCTTTCACTGTAATTTTTTTTTCTTTGATGATATTCAAGAATAAACTCTATGTAAATATACATATGGCATCAATTTTAGAATTCTGAATTTTATGCTCACAAATTCTTCTAATTAAATAAAAATGTGACGGGGGAGGAAAAATGTGAGGAATGGCTTCTGAAAGGAAGTTATAGCTTTATCTCCAGGACCTCTGTTAATGTTTCTTTTTGTAGGTCCAATTACTTTCTTTGGAGTGCCTTGAGGAGGAAAATAAAGTGAATGCTGCCTTAGAAAGAGAAGAAACTTTAAAGAGAATTGCTGCTGAAGAGAAAGCAAGGTATTTGCAAGCCATAGAGGAGGTTGAGGAAGCAAAAGATTTGCTTGCTAAAGAAGCTAATGGAAGACAGATAGCAGAGCGTAATGCCCTCAATGAGTCCTTAGAGAAACAGAAAATTGTAGATGCAGTCTTCTTGAATGACAGAAGGTATAAAAGGTACACTAAGGATGAGATAGAGCTAGCAACAGGTTTCTTCTCTGACAGCAATGTTATTGGTGAAGGAAGTTATGGAAAAGTTTACAAATGCAATCTTGATCATACCCCTGTAGCTGTTAAGGTTTTCTGTCCTGATGCAGTTAACAAAAAACAGGAGTTCTTGAGAGAGGTAACATTGTAGTTTTTATGACTTCAATTTCAATGGGTTTTCAATTTGGTTTCTGGCTTCTTCCATTACAGTTTTTGTAGCTAGCTTCTGCTGTAGAAATGGAAAATATTCATTTTGAAGAATAACTGCCTTTATAGATTTGTTCTGGAACTTGCACAGGAATTCAAAATATTCACTTTGCTCACAATCCCAAATTATTTGCATAATTTTGGTCCTATACAAAGACTTTGTTTATGAATTTGTCATGAATACCATATTAGATGAACTTTCGAAGATTTCCCCTACAATTTTGGAGGGGAAGACATCTTTAGGTGTCTTTGCTTTCATTGGGCATGGCACTTCCAATCAAATGCCAAAATGTGAATTATTGCTGGTGGTGAATATTTCACCAGGTCTCAAATTGTTGCTGCCATCATGGCATAAACATTGTTTTCCACTGGTTCTTTGTAGGTTGAAGTTCTAACGCAGTTGCACCACCCACACCTGGTTCTGCTAGTTGGAGCCTGCCCTGATAATGGTTGCCTGGCCTATGAATACTTGGAAAATGGAAGCCTGGAGGAGAATATTTTCCTTGCCCGAAATGGAAAACAATCTCTTCCATGGTTTGTACGGTTCCGTATAGTTTTTGAAGTAGCTTGTGGGCTTGCATTCTTGCACAACTCAAAGCCAGATCCTATTGTCCATAGGGATCTTAAACCGGGTAATATCTTGTTAGACAGAAATTATGTGAGCAAAATTGGAGATGTTGGGCTGGCTAAACTCATTTCAGATGTTGTGCCAGACAACATGACGGAGTACCGAGATTCTATTCTTGCCGGTACTTTCAACTACATGGATCCTGAGTATCAGAGAACTGGGACTGTCCGACCCAAATCAGATTTATATGCTTTTGGAGTTACAGTTCTCCAAGTGTTAACAGCTCGCCATCCCAGTGGACTTGTATTAACTGTTGAAAATGCTATCATGAATGGCTCATTTACTGACATTTTAGATAAGTCAGTTAAAGATTGGCCACTTGCTGAGACAGAGGAACTGGCAAAAATTGCGCTGAAGTGCTCTAGCCTCAGGTGCAGGGACAGACCAGATCTTGATGCAGAAGTTCTGCCGGTTCTCAGAAGACTTGTTGGTGTTGCAGCTGCTAGTGTTGAGGTGGAAAGAGGCAATATTTATGCACCAAGCCACTACTTCTGTCCAATTCTTCAGGTAAGAAGTCATACACATTCAATTATGAAAAGTGTTCTATAATAGCATGGGTCTCATTTGTTTCTCTTCGTGAACGGATCTTGCTTAATGCAGGACTTAATGGATGATCCATACATTGCTGCTGATGGTTTCACGTATGAGCACAGAGCAATCAAGGCTTGGCTTGATAGACACAATATATCACCAGTGACAAAGCTGAGGTTCCAGCATTCTATCTTAACTCCAAACCACACTTTACATTCAGCCATACAGGAGTGGAGATCACGTGTGATTATGCAAGTGCCCTAAAGGTAATTGAATTATATGTTTACACAACAAAAACTACAAGATGTCAAAGCTTCCCTTGTTGCTTTGCTTTCCATCATGTTGAAATAACAACAAAATTGTGCAGCTGAATTAGATGTAGTTATTGTCGATAGTAGGTTGAAGGAAAAATTACTTGTGCTTCGATATATCAGAAAATTCGACCAAAATTCTTGTAGACGAAAAATTTCGTGATTCTTTTTTTTTTTTTTTTTGCGCGCCGAAGGGTCTATATTATTAAAACTAGTTATTTGACTTGTTATTCATTACAGGTTGGATCAAAAGTTATTTTGAGGAAAAAGATAAATGTGCAGTCATTTTAATATAAAAAAAAATATAATTAAAAATTAAAAAGTTAATACATATGTTTAATTAAATAAAGCATGAATCATATGTTTAATTAAATAATTTAGGAATAATATATTTAACTAAATTAGAAATTTGAGATGTATATATATTAAGATGTCTAATATCTTATGATGGTCTATGGACCTATGGTTTAATAACTTTGTTTTTCAAAATCAATTTTTTATTTAATTAAATTATTAGAAAAGTAATTGAATAAAATTAAAAAAAATATATATGTAAGTTTGCATCAAAACAACGATAGATAATGTTAGAAAATTTCATAATCTTATTAAAAGACCTAACAAAAATTAAAAAATATTTTATTAAAAAAATATCACAAAACATTTTAAAGTAATTTCAATTAAATTTGAATGCTCATCAGGTCAAGCATGCCGTACAAAAAAAATCAATTTTTAACCTATTCATCTAAAACACTCTTATAACCTGAAAAACTCAATCCCCGACCCTAAAAAAAAAAAATCAAAATTGATGAAAAAATAGACAAAATTAACCCTCAATCTAATTCTAACTTTTTTTTATAACATGGAACTCCAAAACACCCCAATCATATTTCTCTCGTTAAGAGGATACTTTAACACCAAGTTTGGTTAATTTTATTAATGAAATCTGACAAACCAATCATTTTTTCTCCTCTATTATTTTCTAACAACTCTCTCCTTTTCTTTTCTCAAACTTAGAGATTGAAATATAAAAAAAATAAAATTTTAGATTAATATGTGTCGGACTCGACATCGCTGCGGCCTTAAAAAAAAATCAAATATATTGCGGAAAAAGAATAGATTTCTGGCATCCTGTTCTTTGATGGAGAACGGTCTTGTTTAAGGAGTCGCCACCTAGTATTATGGTCACTAGGAACCCTAACTGGTCAACAGAGATTCTACTGATGCGGATCAGTTACGTAAAAGGGAAGATATTATCACCCCTTAAATGTTCTGCCTAAGGCAGACTGCATTGCTGGTTTTGTCTTAAATTGCTAAACATTTATTTCGCTTATGCTATGATGATTTGTTTATAATATTCCTGACTCTGGCGCCAGTGAATTTTCGATCGCGAATAATTCCAACTCTGGCGTTGGTAAAAATTCCACCCCGAATAATTCCAACTCTAGCATTGGTAAAAATTCGTAGCCACCAAAAAAAAAATTAGTAGATTTTCTTTTTTTCTTTTTTCCTTTTTTTTATTCATGATCCTGATATAAGTGAATAAATTGAGGGAAAAAAAATAATAATTTCCTAAGACATGCAAAATTTTTATATCTACACTTTCTATTTTTTATTATTTTTATTTTTTTATTTTTTTATTTTTTGAAATTTTGGGCCCAGACTCATTACATGGGCGGGCTAGGCCCAACCCGGCCGCCCGCCGGCTCACATCGCCCAGCCAAGGATCTGACGGCCGAGCTGCGCACGCAGCGTGGTTCAAGCCACGCGCGTCTGCATGCATGCGAAGGTAATTAAATTACCTTCGCCCGTTCTCTTCTCTACAAAATGAAATGTTCATAAACGAAGATAAAAGGAAAGCCTTACACTGGCGATTCAAGGCGCAGGCGACAAAGATTCGGGCACTCCCGGAGAATTCTCCCTTCCTCCTCCTCTCCGTCTCCTCCCCTCTGTTCTTGCGTTTGCTTTGTTGGGTTTTTTTTACTTACTCTCTGCTCTCCTCTCGCTTTCCTCTTACGTTCGTGTTCTCTCTGCCTTCTCCCCTTGTATCCATCGTTTCTATCTTCTTCTCGGTTCTTGAGGTGAACTAACGGAGAAGGTAATGGATATGCCCACTTTCTCTAAGTTTTTTTACTTGACTTGGGTTCTTCTTTTTCTGCGGGGACGAAGACAATAACAAGGCTGATTCTTCTCTGTGTTGCCCCTCCCCTTTCTCTCCTTCTCTCTGTGAATTTGTGCCTTTTTTTACTATGTATTTCGCTCTGTTTTTTTTTTTTGCTCTGGCTCTTCGTCGGGTTTTAGGTTTTATTTTTCTCTCCCCGTCGCTGTTTTTTTTCTCTGTTCTTCCCCCTCCGATCCCCCCCGTTCGCTTTTTTCTCTAGCTTTTATAAAGCCAAAGAACGTGGTAATCAAGGTGAGCCACGTTAGTCCATGCGTCCCACGATCTGCGATTCTGAGATCTCCTGCCAAACGGTCTTGAGCGACGAAGAAGGTGGAGCATTTGATTCGGAAACGGCGCTTGCTTCACAACCGAAATGGCAACTTTTATTTTAGACCTTGAATTTTGGAAAGTTTTGTAATTAAACCCCTAGTTAAATTGTAATTGGACCCCTGATTTTGGCGTCTTTTATAAGTTAGTCCTTGGACTTTAATTTCTTTCAAATTTGACAAGAATCAGCCCTATACTTTGATAATGTTTCAATTAAGTCCCTGATTTCATTAATGTAATTAAATCCAAGTCCATTTAAGTCTCGAAACTTATCAATTCTCCAATTAAACCCTTAATTGGATTAATTAAATTAATTCCAAGCTTAATTAAGTCTCAAAACTTTATTAATTCTCCAATTAAACCCTTGATTGGATTAATTAGATTAATTCCAAAGTTTAATTAAACCCCAAAACTTCCAATCATGTTGCCCTTAACCCAAATTTTAATTCATTCTTCATTTATTTCATTTTACTTGCTTTTTCATCATTATCATCATCATTTTTTTATCCTTTTCAGTAGTAATAATAATAATAATAATAATAATAATAATAATAATTAAAATAAAATGGTCAAAAATTGGGTTATGACAGTTGCCCCCTCTTTATGATATTTACTATGCAAAGATATTGGAAAATTTCATTTTCTTTTAGCTTTGTGTAGTAAATTTATAAAGAAAAGTAGATCTGAAAAGAACCTTTGCTTTTTTTTTTTTTTTTAGCCTTGAAAACAGTAAATCGACACACAACCTTTACAAAGAGATGTTGAAATCAAGAAACAAATCATTCGAACGATGACCCACTTTTTTTGTTTTTGTTTTTTTTTTGTGTTTTTTTTAATGGATGAAATTATTTTGGGCAACCTGCCCGATGATAAAAGATTGCGAAGAATTTCGCAAGTGGTCTAATTGTTTCAGGCGACCTGCCCGATGTTTGAAACAATACGAGGATTTTCTCAAAAATGGTCACATTGTAATGGGTTACCTACCTAGTGGAAAAATACGAGGATTTTTCAAAAGTGGTCACATTGTAACGGGTTACCTGCCCAGTTGGTATATTGTAATGGGTTACCTACCCAGATGGTCACATTGTAATGGGTTACCTGCCCAGTTGGTATATTGTAATGGGTTACCTGCCCAGATGGTATATTGTAATGGGTTACCCGGGTATATTGTAATGGGTTACCTACCCAGATGGCCACATTGTAATGGGTTACCTGCCCAGTTGGTATATTGTAATGGGTTACCTACCCAGATGGTCACATTGTAATGGGTTACCTGCCCAGATGGTATATTGTATTGGGTTACCTACCCAGATGGTCACATTGTAATGGGTTACCTGCCCAGATGGTATATTGTAATGGGTTACCTACCCAGATGGTCACATTGTAATGGGTTACCTGCCCAGTTGGTCACATTGTAATGGGTTACCTGCCTAGGGAGAAAAATATGCGGACTCTTTTCAGGATGGTCATGATAGGGCTCGAAGACGCACTATCCAAAAGATGGAAGCTCGAAGGAAATGAGGGCTCAGAGGCGTGCTCGAAAGGAAATGAGGGCTCGAGGGCGCACTTAACAGGAGGTAGGATAGAAAATGCACTACCTTTGATGGTCGAGGGCTCGAAGGCGCACTCGAAAAGAAATGCGGTGAGGGCTCGAAGGCGCACTCAAAAGGAGGTAGGATAGAAAATGCACTACCTTTGATGGTCGAGGGCTCGAAGGCACACTCGAAAAGAAATGCGGTGAGGGCTCGAAGGCGCACTCAAAAGGAGGTAGGATAGCAAATGCACTACCTTTGATGGTCGAGGGCTCGAAGGCACACTCGAAAAGAAATAAGGTGAGGGCTCGAAGGCGCACTCAAGTGGAGGTAGGATAGGAAATGCACTACCTTTAATGGTCGAGGGCTCGAAGGCGCACTCGAAAAGAAATGAGCTAAGGGCTCGAAGGCGCACTCAAAAGGAGGTAGGATAGAAAATGCACTACCTTTGATGGTCAAGGGCTCGAAGGAGCACTTGAAAGAAGATTAAGACTTGAAAGCGCCCTAAAAATGATGATCAAAGGCTCGAAGGCGCATTTTTAGGTGATGGAAAAACATAGAGAATTTTCAGAGGGCCTAATTCTTGTGGGCGGCTTGCCCAGGTTGAAAAATTCTCAAAAGTGAAAATTTTTCAAAAGCAATTTCAATCCTGGCCATTTCAAGTTGGCCTTCCACTTGATGGATTCCGTTGGAATTTTCTGTAATGAAATTTGCACAACTCATTGTTTAATGTCTCAAAGATGATATGCATGCATCTTTACCTGATTTGAAATATAGGCCCCCATTTCTTCTTAGTCTTCTTGTTGCTTGATTGTTGAGGACTTGCTACCTCTGATTTGGGACATCTTTGTCGTTTGGCTTCTAGCCCACTCGAGTTAGCCCATGTAAGTCTATTTCCAGATTTGTTTTGCACAACTCAACTTTTGTGGTGCCCATCGTGACCCACTTGCTTGCTAAAGGTTTTCTGACTCGTTAAATGATTTGAGAGGACCACTCATTACTCCTCGTTTCACTGCTGGAAACATTCGGTGTCACTTGCTGAAAGGATCAAGCTGTCCTTTGTAAATCAAGATGCCCCCTTGTCTGGTTGAAGGAAATTACCATCTTATTTTCTAGAATTTTTTCCTTCTAAACACAATATTGCCCCCTTGTACTGGTCATTGCCCCCAAGTGTGCTTTGCCAGCGAGTTTAGACAAATAATGGTTTTAAAAGACCATTCTCTCATTTTTTTTTTCATTTTGGTGAAGGAATATAGGTCGAGAATAAAGCTTGAAATCTTGATCTTGCATTTTGAAAACAAAAATTGTTTCGATGTAAGCCTAAAACAATTTGCTTTTGAAATCTTGCAACTCCTCGGTTATTTGCTTTCTTGGAAAAGAGATTATTTGCTCTTGTGTTTGGTATTGAGGTCTTCAGTGAAAATACGTCATGAGATGACCTTTTGTTTCAAAGTGAAAGGCTCGAGAAAAAGCTCGAGGTTTTGTATGAGAAAAACTTGTCTCTTTTTGAACATTCATTTTTATCAGCATGAATAATAATGAGTAGTTTATTCTTGATGTCATGAATCTCATGAAAAAGTATTCTTTGCATTTTTGAGAGCATTGTTTATTGTTCTAGGTTGCTTGCTTGCTTGATTAGAAAGGACTTCTATCGGGACGTAACGTAGGCTGTGGTTCTTGGCTATGAAAGAAAAAGATTCATAAGGCTCAAAGAGTGTTTCAGGGTCTCAAAGACTAAGGATCACTATCAACAGTTTGACTATTGACGTCATTCATATTTTCTTTTGCCGCTCTTCTTTGATTTGCCCCCTTTTTTTTTTCATAGCTTTGCTAGAGCATACTCATTTTATCTTGGTTATCACTTTTTCTTGTGATTTGGGTATGCCCCCTAGCATTTGAGTTTCTTTGGCTTTTTATGCCTTTTTGGCTTTCTCACGGCTTTTTCTCATTTCTCATTGAAATTTTCTCTTGCCCCCCAGTGTGGGGTGTGATCCTAGTCGGGATTTGTTTTCATGAAAGAAAAATTATTCAGGCTCAAAAAAAAGGCATCGCAAGGGATGTACTTATTTCAGAAAGTGAAAGGAATAACAAAGATGGCCTTTCCTCATTTCAAGCGCAAGCAATTAAGATCAATAAACTTTGACCTCATCCAGTGTGATGGTTTGGTCTTTGCAAAGATGCATTTCATAAATCATGAGCAACGAGTTCACTACATACCATTATTCATACATTTAAAAACACATGATTCAATAGTCATGGGGTAAGTGTGTTTATTCATTTCTTTCCTTTTCTTTTCTTTTTCATAATTTTTATGGTTTATAATTTAGTCACCTCAATGATGGAGCTGCTTGATTCACTTGTCATTCTATAAGTAGAATGTGAAAAATATCATTTTTGAATGAACATCAAATTATTTTTGAAATCAAAATACCAGATCAAATTTTCAAAACTCCAATAGGGAAATGGATTTTGGTACAAGAGATGAATTGCGTCTATGAGATCACGCGAGGCTTCAAAGGTGTATTCATGAGTTCTTATAAGAAAAAACTCTCTTAATCAGAATAATGCTTGGTCGTGAACACGATTGAATGACAAACTCATTATTTCATTGAAGCTTAGGAAAAGAAGTTCAACAACAAAGATCTTATGCCAACATGAATACTGGCATGATAACACATAAAGGAGCTAAACATTTAGTGATCATTCTCGACCTAATATCACCATAGCTTTCTCTTCAAGATAGTTGATTTCCGAGTCGGAGAAAAGAAATTAGCTATAGGAACGGTAAGAGCCTTGGCCACCCCCTTGGTGTCCTTTCCTTTTTCGGTGAAACCGTTCTTTTCAGTTGGATCAGCTATTTTACCTAACCCAATGGCTTGTTCAATCCTCTCAGCTATAACAATCAGGTCAGTAAAATGTTGTGCAGAGCTTCTAACCAAGTATTCAAAGTACGGAGCTTTAAAGGTGTTGGAAAATAAATTGATCATCTCCTTTTCCAACATGGGAGGGTTAACTTGTACAGCTACCTCACTCCATCTTCGGGCGTATTCTCTTATGGACTCTTTGTTGTTCTTCTCCATAGCTTGCAAGCTTAACCGATCAGGGCCCACATCTATGTTGAACTTATATTGCCTCATGAAGGCATCAACTAAATCCTTTCATTTTTTAACCTTGGTATTGTCCAACCGCATATACCAAGTGAGGGCAATGCCACTTAAGCTGTCTTAAAAGAAATGAATTAGCAATTTCTCATCTTCAACCACCTCAGCCATTTTGTTACAGTATGCTTTAAGATGGGTTATAGGGCATTGAGTTCCCGTATATTTGACAAATTCTGGCACTCTAAACTTTCTAGGAATGACAATGTTGGGCACCAAACACATCTCAACAGCCTTTATAGGATCATATAGGCGAATTCCCTCAATTGCCCTTATCCTCTCTTCTAAGGCAGTCCATTCCTCTTCTTTCACCATCTTGCCCTTTTGAGATTTTTTCTCGGTAGAATCAATGGTAAACGGCATTCTCATGGGGTATGCTGGTTGAGAATGCATGGCTTGTTGAACATCAGATGACAAACCATTTGTCCCCATATTCTGTGGATTGAAGGGATTTACGAACATAGGTTCATGCTGAGCTATAAGTGTTGCTTTTCCGGATTTATCTCTCAAGGCCTGCTCGAGTAGACTAGTAAGCCTTGCGACTTCTTCTTTAAGATTATCCACCTCTTTTTTATGTTGGGCTTCTAACTGGGCTCTTTCTTCGTTTTCCATTTGTCTTTTTCTCGAACGAGTGTTATAGGTGGGTTTCAATGGGGAACCTATATTTCAACCTGCTAAATGTAAATCATGCAATTTATGCAAAAAAAATGATAATAAAAAAAAATGTGTATGAAATGCAAACTTACCCTTCACGGGGTGACAACCTAGTAGGAAGATCCTAATTGTTGAGTGCATCAAGGGGTTGGTCATTATCTAGTTTCAAAGGGTCTCTCGCATGCTCAGTGATCGTCCATGAAAGGTCGATATGAGGCTTACAAGTAGTGTGAAAATAGAGGCCCTGAGTAATATCAGTTTGGCATATCAACCACTTCCAAGTAAACAATCAAGCGAGAGTTGGATGGTTTCACGAGTCTTACCCAGACTAAAGCCATTGGGGTACCGTTACTCCCCCACTTATCCTAGTTTGTAAAGTGTGTGCTTCCAAAGTGATGCATGACAACATAAACAAAGATGCATGCTAAAGCAATAAATGCAGGAAAAATAAACAAATAAACACAACAACAACAAAATTAGCAATAATAAGACAAAAGACAAAGCTTAATCCTAGGTCCCCAGTGGAGTCGCCATCCTGTCGCACCCGACATCGCGGCGGCCTTAAAAAAAAATCAAATATATTGCGGAAAAAGAATAGATTTCTGGCATCCTGTTCTTTGATGGAGAACGGTCTTGTTTAAGGAGTCGCCACCTAGTATTATGGTCACTAGGAACCCTAACTGGTCAACAGAGATTCTACTGCGACGGATCGGTTACGTAAAAGGGAAGATATTATCACCCCTTAAATGTTCTGCCTAAGGCAGACTGCATTGCTGGTTTTGTCTTAAATTGCTAAACATTTATTTCGCTTATGCTATGATGATTTGTTTATAATATTCCTGACTCTGGCGCCAGTGAATTTTCGATCGCGAATAATTCCAACTCTGGCGTTGGTAAAAATTCCACCCCGAATAATTCCAACTCTAGCATTGGTAAAAATTGTAGCCACCAAAAAAAAAAATTAGTAGATTTTCTTTTTTCCTTTTTTCCTTTTTTTTATTCATGATCCTGATATAAGTGAATAAATTGAGGGAAAAAAAATAATAATTTCCTAAGACATGCAAAATTTTTATATCTACACTTTCTATTTTTTATTATTTTTATTTTTTTATTTTTTTATTTTTTTGGGCTGGGCTCAGCTCAGCCCACATGGGCTAGGCTGGACCCAGCCAGCCCGGCCCGGCCCCGTCACTGGCCCAAGCCAGTGACCCGGCTGGGCTGCAGGCACGCGTGGTTCAAGCCACGCGTGCGCTGCACAGGGCGAAGGTAATTAAATTACCTTCGCCCCGTTCTCTTCTCTACAAAATGAAATGTTCATAAACGAAGATAAAAGGAAAGCCTTACCTGGCGATTCGAAGGCGCAGGCGACAGCAACAGTTCGGGCACTCCCGGAGAATTCTCCCTTCCTCCTCCTCTCCGTCTCCTCCCCTCTGTTCTTGCGTTTCTGTTTGTTGGGTTTTTTTTTACTTACTCTCTGCTCTCCTCTGCTTTCCTCTTCTGTTCGTGTTCTCTGCCTTCTCCCTGCTGTATCCACTGTTCTATCTTCTTCTCAGTTCTTGAGGTGAACTAACGAAGAAGGTAATGGATATGCCCACTTTCTCTAAGTTTTTTTTTACTGACTTCGGGTTCTTCTTTTTCTGCAGGGACGAAGACAATAACAAGGCTGATTCTTCTCTGTGTTGCCCCTCCCCTTTCTCTCCTTCTCTCTGTGAATTTGTGCCTTTTTTTACTATGTATTTCTGCTCTGTTTTTTTTTTTTAGCTCTGGCTCTTCGTCGGGTTTCTGGGTTTTATTTTTCTCTCCCCCGTCGCTGTTTTTTTTTCTCTGTTCTTCCCCCTCTGATCCCCCCCTGTTCGTTTTTTTCTCTAGCTTTTATAAAGCCAAAGAACGTGGTAATCAAGGTGAGCCACGTTCGTCCATGCGTCCCACGATCTGCAGTTACAGATCTCCTGCCGAAACGGTCTTGAGCGACGAAGAAGGTGGAGCATTTGATTCAGAAACGGCGCCGTTCACAACTGGAAATGGCAACTTTTATTTTAGACCTTGAATTTTGGAAAGTTTTGTAATTAAACCCCTAGTTAAATTGTAATTGGACCCCTGATTTTGGCGTCTTTTACAAGTTAGTCCTTGGACTTTAATTTCTTTCAAATTTGACAAGAATCAGCCCTATACTTTGATAATGTTTCAATTAAGTCCCTGATTTCATTAATTTAATTAAATCCAAGTCCATTTAAGTCTCGAAACTTATCAATTCTCCAATTAAACCCTTAATTGGATTAATTAAATTAATTCCAAGCTTAATTAAGTCTCAAAACTTTATTAATTCTCCAATTAAACCCTTGATTGGATTAATTAGATTAATTCCAAAGTTTAATTAAACCCCAAAACTTCCAATCATGTTGCCCTTAACCCAAATTTTAATTCATTCTTCATTTATTTCATTTTACTTGCTTTTTCATCATTATCATCATCATTTTTTTATCCTTTTCAGTAGTAATAATAATAATAATAATAATAATAATAATAATAATAATTAAAATAAAATGGTCAAAAATTGAGTTATGACAAAATGTATCTTTATCAAACTAAAAAAACCAAAAAGGGTTTTTGAACAAATCTTACATCTAGAGGTGCCATCATATTTTTATAAAGGGATGCCATTTTTTTTTTTTAATTTTGGTCCCTTAACTTTAAATCTCTTACAAATAATGAAGTCAATTTTTATTTTATTTTTGCAAAATTAAGCATCAATTAAAGTTGAGATTTTTTTTTTAGATTACAATAATCTTATAAAAATAAAATTGAAATAAAATTCCTCAGTCCTTAATAAATATAGTATCGAAGAACTAAATCAAAAAAATTAAACAATAAAAAAAGCAAGTGATTGTGCAAATCTATGGTGACTTGTGAGAGAGATTTCTTCTTGACTTAATGAATTGAGTGTCGATATAATATTGCATTTTAAAAACCAATAATATATTTATTAAAAAGATAATTGGGACTAAAAATAGGCTACATTTTGTTAGACATCTTATTAACTTAATTACATAATTGGTGTTTGTACATTAATATTTTTTTCTGCTGAAGTGTTGAAAAGCTTTGATAATAATTGTTGAAAATACTAAATACTCAATTATTTAACCTTTTAAAGTCACACACACACACACACACACACACACACATATATATATATATATATATATTACATGGCCAGAGATTACATGATGAAGATAATATCAAACTATCCTATTTCAGTAAGAATTCTAAATAATATTTTGAGAGTTGTCATCTTGACAACTTATACCTTCTTCTAGTACCTCTATACAATTTAGTTAGTAACACTACTTGGTTGCCATGAGTGTTGTCATGGAAAATGTTTTGATGGCATTATTAAATCTAATCTATTTTCACAAGTCAACATGATAAATTGTTAATTTAGTCTTTTAATCTGGTCGAATTTTAAATTAAATTATGTAAAGTTGACCTGGTATGACTTAGTTTACCTAGCAAAATTATTCATAAACAAATCTATAATACCATCATAAAAAAACATTGATCTTCTTAAAAACAATGACATTGTAATAAAATATTTTTTTGAATAAAAGGCAACACTAATTAAAATAAAAGTTTATCAAAATTTTCAATCATTTGAAATAAAAAGAAAAAAATATATCTCTCTAATCTAAACTTAATATTATTATTAATACATCAATTTATTGTTTCAACAAAAAGCATTTTTATTAATCAGAAGCACTATTTTTTACATAAAAACTTATTATAATCTCCAAAGCAAGTTTTAAGAATAATAATAAGAAAATGAATAATAATAAAAATATGTCAAAAAATATATGAAAAGAATAGAAGAAACAAAAAATTTGTAGTCACAAACATTTTTTTATGTGTGTGGATATTATGCTTATAATAAATGAAAAGGAATCATTAACGGTCCCATAAAAACCCATTACATCATTTAAGAACTATGCCAAATTAAACAATAAATTAAATATCATGCTAGTATTTTATTTATAGTGCATTTAATAAAAATATAAAAAAATATATATATAGAAAAGTCTAGGTGCTTAGACCTTAAAGATTGGGCTTGCGTGCCTATCCCAACAAAAAAAAGCCTTGCACGTGTGAGTCTGTAAAGTTAAGCATGCCTGACAAATCTTTTTTTAAAAAAATTTATGTTGGAAAACAACAAGTCTTCCTTCTTTTTATTTATTTTTAAATAAAATGGATGACGCGTTACTTATTAGTTCTATTTTTGCCCATCCGAGAAGTGACTAGAAAGTCAGGCTAGAGTTTTAGGACCTAAAAAATTATTTTTAATGTATTTTCATGTAAAATACTAAATAAACACAATAAGAAGCTTAATAAACTAATTTCCATTCCTAAAACACCTCTAAATTAGTCTAAAAGCATAAAATTAAGCCTAAATTTTTTCTTAATCCCAACCCGACTTTTTTAGTAAGAAGGAAGCTCAAAAACACCTCAACAACTCTTTTCTCGTCAAAGAGGAACCCATCAATACCAAAATCAATTTTTTTTATCGTTGGAATGTTGCAACTGATCATTTTCTTTCTCATATCTTGTTTTTTAATGACTTTCTTTTTGCTTTTAAATTCCAAGGACTGAAAAGTAAAAATATAAAGTTTATGATTTAAAAGTTTAACCCCCAAAATAAATGGGTAAAAAATAAAAAAAAGTTAAACAATTAAGGAGACAAAGTGTATTTTTCCACGCATCATGAATAATTAAAAATAAAAGATGGACCAATTAAGCGAATTAGTCCACAATACATCTGGTCTACATAAAGAGTGAAAGAAACAATAAAACTTCATCTTATTTTAGTTTATAGTGTAAGAAGTTCTATTTTATATTTCCATTTGGTATTTTTTTGTGCTTAAATATTTTTTAATTGAATTCTATTTTATTTTTTCATTAGGTATTTTTTTGTGCTTAAATATTTTTTAATTGAATCATTTTATGGCCGAATTCTATAAGATAAAGCTTAAGATTGTGATAGAAATATAAATTAAAAAGAGAGAGAACCATGATGGAAAACATGAAGAAAACGCTTGCCAATCTTCAATTCGTTTAAAAAAGTTTTTCAGTCCACCTATTTTCCTTTATCTTCCAATTTATTCACTCTATTTTTTAAATTTTTTTGTTAAAAAAGTTTATTTTTAGTCCCTAAACTTATGAGAGAAGAGAAAACACGTTGGAAAATGATGTAGATTTTAGTTAGCCATATTTTGACAATAAAAAATAATTATCTTAATATCAACAAGTTCTATTTGAATAAATGAGTTCCATTCATGTGTTTTTTAGACCTTCATATTACTAAAAAAAATGGATTTAGTTGAGAGAATTTTTTTCATATTTTAATTATGTATTTTTGGAATGATTCAAGGGTTTCTAAGTTGAAAGATTAATTTATTGACATGATAGGGATATTTATTAGGTGTTTTTAAATAAATATATGTTAAAAAAAGGAATTTTTGGATAAAAAAAACCCTAGTCTAATTTTTTGACCACCTCTTTGATGATAGAAAATTAACAAGCAAACAACGCGTCATCTCCTTTGTTTATTTATTTGAAAGAAAAATAAATGTCATGTCGTATTTTTTCAAAGAAAATAGCAATGTATCTGAGTCTGGTCTCAATACATTGAGGTTTTTTTTTCCAGTAATCAGTCAGACACTAAATTAATGATTAAAAAGATATGGTTTTTTTTTTAAATTTAAATTTTGAGTTTAGTACCCTAGCAAATTTATTAAAATTTTCCGAATGCACTAGATTAATCCGAAGAGTATATCATTAAAACCATATTAATTGACAAACAAATTGTTTCAAGAATATCGTATAAAAGAAACATGCATGATGTTGAATCGTTGACAACTACATCTCATGCATCTAAATCAGTCATCGAAATTCATAAATTCCTCTTGTTTACTTGATAAATGATAATGATAGTATGAGACTGAAATAATAATAATAATAATAATAATAATAATAATAATAATAATAATAATTTTCATAACTCATTTTTGGTTATTCCCTAAAATTTACCCTTTTTCTTTTAAAATAAATAAAAATAATGATAATAGAAAGAAGACTGACGATGAGAAAAAAGTTGGTTGAGGAAGAATTTCAGATATACATAAAATCAAAATACAATTTTAGAAAAAATTGGAAGCCTAATCGTACCTCATTATACCAAAAATTAAAAAAAACAATGTAGATTCAATGTTAAATTAAATCATTGTTAGACGAATCTGCATAAAAATTAAGCTTAAGGACATAATTAGATTTTTAATAGGCCAATTTGATTTAATCATGGGCAAATTAAAGTTTAATTATGTTTAAAAATTAATTTGAACCCAATTGAAGAATTTAATAAGGGGTTTAATTGGTGAAAAATTAAGTTTAGAAACCTAATATGAGCTTAGTTGAGAAGATTGAAATTTTAGGAAACTAAAATTATTTTTTACAAAGTCAATTGGTTTAAATCAAGGGTAAAAGTGCAAGAAAATCAAAGTTTTAGAGTCAATTAGGGGTTAAATTGAAGAAATTCATAGTCAAGGATCATTTTGAAAAAAGCGTCAAACTTTGGGGACCCAATTATTGAAATCAGAGGTGAAATTAAAGAAAATTGAAAGTTTAATGGTCAATTAAGGGTCGAATTGCATAAATCTAAGACTAATAACTAATATGAAAAAGGCACTGAGATTTGGTGTTGATATTGAAATTAGGCAGAGGTAAAATTGTATTAAATCAAAAGTTTTGGGTCTATTAGGAGTGACATTGAAAGAAATCAAAAGCCGAATGATCAAATTGAAGTTTGGCCAAAATCCCTAATTTAAGTTCCAACACGACGTTATTTTTGAACAGTAAAAAAAAGGACTAGATGACGCGTTGTCTGGTTGCTGTTCATCTCTCATATCTTTTCACCCGAAAAAGCTGCATTGTGACTACTTTTAAGGTGCATTTAATGCTTCATCTCTTAATCAAACCGAAACAAACCATACTTCACCATGATGACCTAACATTGTACTACATTCCAGAGTAGGTCTCGCCAACCGATTGTCCCTACAACCGTTGCAGCGGCACTCCAAAATAGCTAACTCGATTAGCCTTTAATAGTCAATTTTTTTAGGTCATGATAGCAACTTTGAACCAATTGTTGGGATCTTTCCGGTTCGAATCAAGAGCCAAGATTTGACGCTAGTAAAGAAAACATGTCTCTTTTTCATCCCCCATAAATAAGGGTGGATTTCATGATTGAGCATTAAGAAATCTGAGGCCAAAGTTGGAAAAAAAATCAGTCTCTTTCCCCCAGTATTTTTTCCTTTCTTAGCAAGTCTTTTTCCTCTTCTTTTGTTGCGCCTTCACCACTAGCGCTGCCACCAACAACATGTCAGCCTCTTCATCACTTCAAGCTAGCCACCCCCAATGCTAGGTAGCCTTCTTTTCCTCCTTATTTTGAGAACCATTATTTTGCATGCAAAATAAAAGCCAAATAATTAACATGACTGCTAGACTGGCTAGCAACCATGTGGACTGTAAAATGAACCTGTTTTAGCCTAACTCATATAGTTAAGCCATGCCCCCCCCGCCCCCCCCCCCCCAAAAAAAAAAGAGAAGGGTTTGTTGGGCTGCTAGTTAGCCCAACCTGACTCAATTAGGCTATACCCGTTTTTGGCCTAGCCATCTAGCCCAATTTATATTTAATAATATAATAATATTGTTATTATATAATAATAAAAAATTAAAAAAAAATCAAAATTTTTTCAAGAGTCCTTTAAAAACTTTTGTGATTTTCTTGCATGCTTTTCTATTAATTTTACATAATATCAAACTATATATTTACACTATAAAATACATATCATGTATTAAAATACCTAATTTTCTTCGAAATTCTTAAAAAATTGAAAATTAAAAAATTCAACAAAATTAATTTTCTCTAAAAAAACATTTTTTTTCGTGCATATAACTGAATCCTAAAAGTTTTTCAAGCATATTTTTATAAGAAAACAAAAATGACATATTTCTCATGTTTTAAAATGCAAAATAAATACTATAATTAATTTATGATTATCCATTAGAGTTTGGTAAAAAAAAACCATAATAATTATTAAGTTCGGAATATTAGGAATTAGTTATATTTAGAAAATAAATATAATGCTAAAATTTAAATCTTATAATAGTTAAAATTTAACATAATAAAATAGAGATTTCCTTACAAATAAAGATGTATCTTAAACCTTAGATTACAACATCAATAATACTGCTAATAATACAACTAAGAGCGGGTTTCTTAATTGTAAAATTCATATTTGCATTATTGAAGTCGAGGTAAGTGTATGCGAGGAAAAGAATTGAGAGAGAGAATTTTATTCCAATGAACATGTTTCCACTTGCATAATTTACCCCCAAGCCTCGTGAAACAAATTCCCTTGTTTATTTATCTTGACATTATTCTAAAACAAATTCTTTTCTTCGGTTGAAGTCCTTTTCTTTTGATAATCTTTTCTTCCATTCAGCATATTAAAGGGAATTTGTACACACACACGCTAGTAATAAATAAAAACCTTTGTTTTCTTTTTATATATATATATATATATATTCAATTATTTAAATGATTGTGTATGCTAATTTTCTTTATATATTAAAAAGACACATACCATTAGTTTTTTTTTCCCTTTAAATCCTTAGTTTTATTTTTTAACAATACTTATTTTCCTTACTATTTACTCTAAATTTACAAGAATAAAAAAATGATCAAAAGTAGGTTTTATAAATTCAAGAATTGTACGAATTTTATAATTAAAAAAATATTCTTATAAACTATTATCGTAAGTGAAAACGTATTCATAATCATCAAGCTCTTAAGGAATTATTTTTCATCTAAAAATTTAAATAGCTTATTATTTTGATTTATAATTTTAGTTAGGTAAACCACAAATAAAAAATTTATTTATAATTATTAATTGTAATGGCCATTAAATTTATGCTTTCTTTATCAATTTATTTTTTCTTCGGGAAAGCATAAGATAACAGATTTGTGAATTAAAGATAGGTAAATAAGAGATATTTAAATTTCCTTAACAAAATCTTCAATAACTTTTTGTTTTTAAAATATCATATATCTATCATGAAAATCTTTTTTCCTTATCTAATTTTATTTTTTAATTTTCATCTTGATTTTTTAAGTTTATAACTAGGAAAATAAATGAGAAAAAGAAAGGGAATAAAAAGAAGATTTTGAAAATAGAGATATAGTATTATAGGAAACAAAAAAGTTATTTTTAAAATGGATATACCTATTTAAAGCCATTTAACCCACATCCTGCTTATTAAGTCGCATATAGGGACTTCATTGAAAATAAATTAATTTAGGGTCTAAATTGTTTTAACCGTAGTATACGAGGACCAAAAAAGTCCAAGAGAAGGACTTGCTTGTCATAAAAATAAAACTTAGGGACAAATTAGAATTTACAAAAGTATTGGGGAGTAGAATGAATATTAGAAAAAAAATTTCATTTTAGGAAATACTTGTGTGTTATGGCCGAAAATACGTAGCATTGGACCATAAAAGAAAAGAAGAAGAAGAAGAAATTGTTTTGCCAAGTTTCCATTCAGAGAGAGGCAAAGGCATTGAGATCACCTATAAAACAAAGGCATAGTACAATTTTCCTTAAAAACAAAGAAAAACAAGCGCAGCATGTCGTCAGTTAGGGTGGGTCCAGAACCATTCCCGTAAGTCGGATCCTCCACGTGTTGCAGTTCTTGTTTTTGTTTGAGGTGGTCTGAAGAGTTAGTTCCCTGGTGGCAAACATGTAAGAAAACTGAGTCAGCTTTGCTTCGTTGTCACAATCATCAAAATTCACAAAAACCAAACAAAAGGCATAAATTTTGGAGAGAAAAGAGCATATCTAAGAGAGACAGAGAAGGGGCCATCCTCATCATCATTACACAAATGGAGGAGGATGATCGTCTTAACAAAGCGAAGGAAGAAGAGGAGGAGGAGGAGGAGGAGGAAGGTGGGGATCAGGTGGGGTCGAGCTTGACCTTGGAGAGGGTAGCTGCTGCAAAGATCTTCATTGAGAATCATTACAAGGCTCAGATGAAACACATCCAGCAACGCAAAGAAAGGTTTAATTTTAGTTTAAATAATTTCCTTGGAGGATCGATCCTGTTTAGGATTTTCTTTTCCTTTTCCATTCTAATGATGTTTTAATTTAGAAGTTACTAGTTTTATTATTATATTGCTAATTTTTCTCTGCGTGAAAAAGCAATAACAACTTTAAAATTGATAAATTGGGCAGCAAATTCGAAGGATGGAAAAAGAAAATTTATTTCAATTTGTCCTCTATAAATCTATGGGATTAACTTTCACTATTTCCTCCATTTCTTAATGCTTAGGTTCTGGTATTTGGATTGCCATTTAAATGTGGTAGATATTGTGAATTTCCATTGCCTTTTCATGAGCATAATCCTCTCACGAGATGTACATGGTCCATATATTTTGTGTTTTCCATCAACATTGATCAGTCTTCCATGGATACTTGGCATTTGGCTCCTTGTTTAATAATCATTCTAGCACATTCAGACGCAGACAAGTCCGTGCACTAACTGTATCATTTTGTATGCATTTTTGTTTTCTTCAACTTCTGTATGCTTTTTTTTTTTCGTGTAATGAGTTATTGTCTTCGTCCAGGTGAATTTAATTCTTAAAGAAGAGGTAATGATTGTAGGTTCGGGTTATTGATCTGGATACATTCGTTTCTAACATGATATTATTGATTGCAGGCGCTTAGAGCTGAAAAAGCAGTTGGCATCTTCTCAAGTTTCTGAAGAGGAACAAATTAACATACTGAAGGATTTAGAGCACAAGGAAACACAGTATATGCGACTTAAAAGGCACAAGATTTGTGTTGATGATTTTGACCTTTTGACAATAATAGGCAGAGGGGCATTTGGAGAGGTTAGATGTATGCACTTACTGTATAAGTTTGGATGGAGGTTTCCTTTCGATGATCGTCAATGCTATTTATTATACTTTCATTGTTTGGAAACTGTGAACTTTGATCTGCATATCCCACTAAGTAGCCCAACAGTAAGGTCTTGGCTTTTACATTTTGAAGTGGAGGGCTGAGCAGCACTCAGCTTTTTAGTACCTACATGAGAAGTATTGTTGTACCTGGCAACTAACAGATGACAATCTCTCACCATTATAAACTTAAAATCTTGTCATAAAATGATTATATTCTCTAAAAACATGGGGCACATATTTTCCTTATATTGAAATTTGATTTCTCCCAAAGACTGGTCTACTTGTAGATAAGGTCTCAGAGATCACTAAAAAAAACTGAGATGAAAAGGCAACATTAAAAGTGTTGTGGTGGTAATAGTGGCAAAGCCATTAAATGGTGTTGATGGCTCTAGTCAGGCTTTTTTAAAATGAGATGATATATTTTTTTTATTAAATCCCGTGCAGTTTCATGTAGTCATTCTTCTTTGATATTTTTTCTCATCTTCAATAATTTGTTCTCTACATCCCCCCCTTTAATATTTTTTTCTAGACATTCAAAATAATGTTGTTGGCTGATACTGAGTATAACATGCTTTTCCAGGGTACATTTAGTTATAAAATCACACTTCCTGGATTTATTTTATTTCTTGTACATTCTGAGGCTTCTATATTTAAGTGGTAGACTATTAAAGTGCTTATATTTTATTGTTTTACAGGTTAGGTTATGCAGGGAGAAGAAGTCAGGCGACATCTATGCTATGAAAAAGTTGAAGAAGTCAGAAATGCTTAGTAGGGGGCAGGTGAGATTGAAACTATAGAATGTTTAACTCTTTCTAAAAGATGCACTTAAATTTTATGATTTTACTCTTTAATTTATTTGTTCTGTATTTACTGGATACCTGGGTTATGGTATTGGTGATGCCTCCATGCTTGACTCTGTCAGTTGTTCTGTAACATCTCGTGCTTCATAATTTACCAAGTTAATAATAGTGAGAGACAGGTCATGGTCAAAAGAACTTTTCAGATAAGGTGGACTGCTAGTACATAATAGGTTCAGAGATTGGACGTAAAAAAAATTCGAGGGGAAACAGAGGATTAGCTAAGGTTGTTGTTAATATGAAACCAAGTTTTTATCATCTTTGCTACACCTCAGGTGCATCATTTACCGGATGTTGATTCTGACAAGGTATCTGGTGAACTTTTTCATGCATTCATTTTGGAATTATGATTGAGACAGTTGTGTAGTTTCATTTCAGGCTTATCTTCTTTCTTGTGATTTTTTTGAAGACATTAATGAGAAAATCTCATTCCATTTGTCAGTATCTATGCACTGGCATAACTGTTCAATTAAGATAATGTGGTTTGCTGAATGTTGATGCTTTAGGCACCTCATGTTATCTGTTATCACTTTCAATTTCCAAAGAGGATCTGTGAAGCCACTGTAGTTTGTGATGTGTCGATAAGCTAGTCTCCTAGGATTTGAATGTGGAAACTAGAATCATGCACTTTTTAAGCAGATTCATAGGACCCATTTGGCATCATGGTTATGGAGCCAAACTACATTTTCTGTTCCAAAGGCTTCATATTTCATATTGAATTATATGCTTATATTCAAAACATCACCTTTTCCTGAATATAATCTTACTCAAAAACTGTGATTTGCTGAACCATATGAAATCCCACTTTCTCCAATCACACTACAATCTATGCTCCCATTGCAAGGGCAAGTCCCCCTCATTAACTTTCATTTTATCCAATTTCATCCTTGTAAACCATGTATCCAATAACATTAACAGTTGCTCACTAGTCATTGAATTTACATGTATTCATCATTTTTTAATATGATTACAAATTTTCTGAAAAACTAAAAAATTGACGCATATGTTATTGAAATATAAGTTGGATATCATATTCTTTGCCATGAGGGATGCTGAACCGGAGCTGCAAAGGAAATGGATAGTGTAGGATGCCAATTCAGCTACTGGTAATTGGAAAAGTAATATATTCTACCAAAAAGTAACTATAGGTATATGGACATCTAACAAAATACTAAAAATAAAACTAATTAATTTTTTTTCATTAAAATTAAGTTAGAAAGGACTTATTCTGTATTTGTCATTGCACTTCAACGGTTGTTTTAATTGCATTTTAAGCTGAACAGAGATAAACTGAAATTTTTAGCTTAACACAGTTTTTGTAGAAAACAAATTCCTCCACATACTTTTGCAAACAATAACTGCAACAAGCAATAGTGGGTCCTTACTGTAGCAAGTACAGTCTGTCTTTAAATTGTAATTCCATCTAAAGAAACACATTTTAACTTGTATTTAGTTCCTATCAATTTTCTTGTATGTCTCATATGCTTGCTAACTGTGTTTGTATGGCACAGGTTGAGCATGTCAAAGCTGAAAGGAATTTGCTTGCAGAAGTTGCAAGTCACTGTATTGTGAAACTATACTATTCTTTTCAAGATGCTGAATACTTATACCTGATCATGGAATATCTGCCTGGAGGTGACATCATGACTTTGTTGATAAGAGAAGAGACTTTGACTGAAACCATGGCTAGATTTTACATTTCCCAAAGTGTTCTTGCTATAGAATCTATTCATAAACACAACTACATTCACAGGTCGGTATTCACCTGAAATAACATTTTCAGAAACATAAGAGGAACTGAAGTATCTTAAATTGCTTTATCTTTATTTCTAAGATAATCTTTTGCCCCGGCTTTCTCAATGACAGCCATATGTATATTTTTTTCAGAGATATCAAACCTGACAATCTATTGTTAGACAAAAATGGTCATATGAAGCTCTCTGATTTTGGTCTTTGCAAGCCTCTTGACTGCACAAATTTATCAGCTATAAATGAAAATGAAGCACTCGATGATGAAAATTTGAAGGAATCCATGGATGCTGATGGACACTTTCCAGAAGCTGGTGGAAGGCGCTGGAAAAGTCCCCTTGAACAACTACAACACTGGCAGATAAACAGGAGAAAATTGGTATTCAATTAAATCATCGTTTTCAGATATTACAACTATGTCATTCCTTATGTCTTCAATTTGATTCCAGGGTGTCTCTGATGAACACATTCACAAATTTTTGCAGAAGGAATTATAGTGACATTACATAATTTAGCAAGAAAATCTGCCTCGTCTAACATCCTTTTCTTCTTTCTAGTTTGGATTTTTTAGATGTTTTAAGCTTTAGGATTAGGATTTTATGCTCTAAATGTGTGTGCATATGTGCAGTATGCAATTTTATTTGTATTTATATGTGCGTGGGTTGCATTTTTTTCTTCCTTTGAAAATGAATTCTTACTTAGGATCAATGTTAAGAACAAAAATACGAGGTCAAAGGTGTAGATGCACCTATCAAAATTAAAAAGGGTGTAATCCTATCCTGCCATATTACAGGGATGATTTATCAGTTTATCTTTTTGATGCTACCCGACAATAATGTTATTTACTTTTCATCTTCTCATCATCATTAGTTTATCCATCCTAGAATTTCTATCATATAGAGGTCTTATTTCTGAGATTCTTTCTTCACTTTGTTTGAATTGCAGGCCTATTCCACAGTCGGCACACCAGATTACATTGCTCCAGAAGTGCTGTTGAAGAAAGGATATGGCATTGAGTGTGACTGGTAAGTAAATAAGGATGAATTTTACTTTCTCTTGGAACTTGCAAAATATTTGATTGCATTTTTTTTTATGTTTACAGTTGTAGCTAAGCATTGGAATAAATCATCTAAAGCATTTTTCTTTTCATTTTTTTCAACAAATTTCATTCAGAAAATGAAAAAAAATGAAAAAAATGGAAACATGACTAATTACTCTATAACCATGGATGACATGTCTTGATTACTGCTGTGGTTGTTGCCTATGACCAACATGATGCTGCCATTATCACCACAACCACTGAGCCATCATTAACATCATCCACCATCACCACTGCCATCACTGTGCCTTCAACATCACCATTGCAATTTTAACATCACATCATCACTCTTATATCAACACCAACAATACACCAACACCATGAGTATTCCTGGCCTCTCATGCTACCATCACAACTGCGACAACTTTGGCATTATTGCTATTGTTGCCAAAACCATGAATGCCACTGCCCACTGCTAGTCTGAGACCATCCACTGCCATCAAATCCATACTATTATTTCTTCATCACAATTTCTCTCTATTTCTAACTATGCAATATCTATTATCGGACTTTGTTTTCTTTTTTGATAAATCAGTTCTTCCACTTGCCTAACTTTATAACATAGGATCCTAGTTCATAGAAAAAGATAACTAAATTATTTATCCTTTCATACTAGAAGAACTGGATCATCTAACAATTCTTATTTTATTTAGGGCTCTTGAGATATTTTATAGGGAATTAGCTTTTGTTCAATTTGATTGATGTAAGCTCTTCAAATTAGGAGTGGACTCAACATTTGATGATTGAATATTTGTCTGAAATTCTAGTACTCTTTTTCCTCTGAATTGCGTAAGCTTTTTGCTATTGGTGAAAATTTTTGCATCATTCAGAAATTCGGATCATTGTCGCCCCAATTAAGAACTATTCTTTCACTACAATTGGTATGTTTTTTTTCTTCCACAACATTTCATAAGGGCTTTATGATGCAAAACCTGTACCATCATGCCATCATCGAAATACATGATTATTTAAGTGAAAATGAATACCTATTTTTCTTTCTTACAGGTGGTCTCTTGGTGCAATAATGTACGAGATGCTAGTTGGTTATCCTCCATTTTATTCTGATGATCCAGTAACAACTTGCAGAAAGGTCTGGTTGTTATTTTCATTTGTTTGATTTCTTCTCTTTCAGTTGAACCATGACACCTGGTTAGCTTTAATGTTATGCAGATCTATTTTGATATTATGAGAGATACTCTTCATTATCATATTATTTGGTGTCAATGTGTGTGATGCTGTGTTATAACATGCACTTACATTTTGCTTATACATGCACTGTTTTTTTAATTTAACATCAACTTGTTGATTTCAAGAAAAAAAATGAAACCTTGTGTCGGCAATGCTTCATGGTATGCACTCCATTATCATATCATCGTTCAGTTTGGTGTCTCTGTGATGTTGTGTTATAATATATACTTGGATTTTGCATATGCGCCACTTTGTTTTTTTAATTCATCATCCAAAGAATGAAATCTTGTGTTTCCTATTGAAGTATTGTGAACTCAACTAGAATTAACTAAGCTTAAATCTCCCTTTTTTTCAGGCAATTTTTAGAAATTAACTTCTTTCTTATAACTTAACTTAAGCTATTTTTGTTCTACCTTTTCCATTACTATCCCATATACCTAAATGTTGTCCCTCTTTCTCATTGTGAGATGTACAACATTCTTTGCTGTATTACTATTCTTTCAAGAGACTCTACTAAAGAAGCTTTTGATTTTTCACTGGAAATTGATAAACCACTATGTATTTATGATATCATTTGGTTGGCCTGGCTGTTCATGATAGCATTTCATTGTGATCTGTAGTTCATAGGGACTGCTTTAATTACATCGCATTGGGACCTGGACATCTTAGGATAATGTCACTTCTGTTGTTACTGCTGGGGAAGAAGCAACATGTTCTTGATATAGTACTAATATGAAGAACTTTTATAGTACTCAAGCCTCTTGTTTGTTGTTTATGTACCATGTAGTTACTTAAGAATACTGTCATATAGATATCTATCGTTTCCCTCTAGTTTTCGTGTTTATCTAGTATTATTATGAGTCACTTTAACTCGCTGAGATGATAACTAATGTATTCCAGATTGTGCATTGGAGAAATCACTTAATATTCCCAGAGGAGGCAAGGCTGACACCTGAAGCGAAGGATCTGATCTGTAGATTGCTTTGTGACGTTGATCATAGGCTTGGTACTCTGGGGGCAGACCAAATTAAAGTATACTTTTGTATTTATTCCGACATGAATACTTATATTCTTTCTCTCTCTTTTTTTTTAGTTTGACTGTAACATCATTGTTCTTCCTGGCATCTACTAACACTGATTATTATCAGGCTCATCCTTGGTTCAAAGATATTGTATGGGACAAACTTTATGAAATGGAGGCAGCGTTTAAACCAGAGGTCAATGGGGAGCTTGATACACAAAATTTTATGAAATTTGATGAGGTGATTTGTTGCATATGGCTCTTTTCCACTTTTAGTGAGGACTATCGATGTTGCTACATTGGACTCTTATCTGAATTATCTCATTTTCTTTATTTTATGAACTTCATATGATAAAGGTGGTGTGCTGAGCTAGCTTTCTTAGTAAAGTTGTGGACTTAGAGTCTATCTTCTTTGAGATTCTGGTGAGGAAGCGGGTTGGTATTGGCAGGGAGGATGCATAACACAAAAAATAAAAAAATAAAAACCAATAAGCTAGTTTGCCCCTGTAGTCTAACACTTGGTTCCATTTTAGTCACTGAAGAAGGATTCAATATTACCCTCTTCATTTCTTATTTATAGCAACTGGGTCTTGAGCTTCCAAATTGATAACTGACAGCAGGATATGCTTGTTCTTACATGAAAATTAATATGGAATTCTAACGTTGTGTGAGCTCCATGAGTTTTGATGTGAATTCAAATTTTAAGGCTCCATAACACATGAATTTAAATTCTATATAGATGTCAACTGTGGATTTGATGGATGATCTAAGTCGAGAGGATAGAATGAAACTTCACTCTGTGTTCTCACTGCTTGTGCTTGGTACTCGAGAATTTTCTATTTGTGCACCTCAACTAAGCTCTTTTGCTCATGAATGTCAGGCCTTCTTTGTTTACCTCATTTGTAAACTTTAATGCTTATTTCCTTTTCATTTCAAGAGATTTCCCTTGACATTTTCATTTGGTTATCTGTGTTTGTGGTACAATACCTTTGTAGAAGTGTATTTTTGACAGAAATTCTTTTTTGAGATAGGTTGAACCCCCATCAACAAGAAGAGGATCCGGACCCATGAGGAAGGTACTTGTCAATCATAAATTTCTGCTGTTTAAGTCAAAGTAGTTCATCATAGATAAGCCTAATGAAACATCGCAAACATGTCTGTCTTAAACGATAGTGAATGGTCATTGGGTTTTATGTCTGGAGTATTCTTAGGGATGAGATGCAAGTATGAATAAAGCGAGGGCTAAAATGATTAAATTAATCTGTATAATGGAAAGGATGGAAACAAGCCATAGTGTGATGAAAAGTTTAGAGGTAAGGTAAAGTTGTTTTGTGGGGTTTCTAATGCAATTTGGGGTTTGATTTTTTTTTTATTTATAAAATTTGGACTTTAAACATAGATTTGCATAGCTAGCCACTTTGATGCTTATGAATTTACTGTTTTAGAGGAGTCTAATCTCGCTTGTTTTCAGAGACTGGAATATTGGGATATGGATTGATGTTTTTCACTTTCTTATGGTTTTTTTCTACTTTTAAGGCTTACCCTTTACATTTTTAAAGTTTGTGTAGATTTTTTGTTCCTTCCAATCATGTATATTACTCTTGCATGCAATTAATATGAGTGAAAATTATTCTCTGAGGAATATAATGTAATTGACTATACATAGATGACATTATATTATGGACTTATGGTGTAAAACACAATTAAATTGAGATTATTGAGTGAAGTTTCAATCCACCTGCTCCAATTTGGTAGGCATGTTTCAAACTTATTGACATTTGGTACATCACCTCATGCTAGTCTTGATGTGGATGAAGAACAACTAAATTGGAAATTATGATGAATTAATACACGGACCTAGTCCATCACCTAAGATCATGGACCAAACCAATAGAACTATTACAAATAATTAAATTTGTTCAAATCATCTAGTTAGTAAATCATATTTGGAATGCAAATTTTTTCACATTTAATAGCACATTTATAATTATGGAATGAAATAATTAATAATGCATCCATCACAAAATGACTAGGACAAATTTAGTGATATGTGAAAATTCTGTTAGTTTGGCTCATGATGTTAGGAGGTGGATCATGTAATATTGTTTTGGAAAGTAGAATATGATTTTTTTAGAAAACTATGATTTTTCTGGATTCTTGGTAGTTGGTGCTATTTAGGAATGTTAGCATTTAGTTTTTAGTTGTTAAAATAGGAAGCTAATTTATTTCATTTCGTAGGTTTTCCTATTCTTATTGGGAGCAAGTCTTTAATTTTTTTCAATTTTCTTGCTTCGATTAGAATTTAATTTTCTTGTTTCAATTTGGTTTGGTTCCTATAAAATGTGCACCGCACCCTAGTTAGACATTCTAGTTATGTTATGATGCTTTGAATATTGAATGATCAAATATATTGAGTTTTTACATAAATATTTTTTCTGTTGGGTATGTGTTATTTCTGTGTTCCTCAATTGGTTCTACATCAAGTCTTTATTGTCATCAACTTGCATCTGGTCATCTTCAAATCACAAAGCTAACCTAATTTGATTACGCTCTAACTAGTGATATGCTTCTTAGTGTTTGTGGTTTATCAAGGCATGTTATTCATTTCCTACTACCTTTTTGGCAGACAATGTTGAATCCTCAAGATCTTAGTTTTGTTGGTTACACGTACAAGAACTTTGATGCTGTGAAAGGTCTACATCACTCTTTTGGTATGAGAATTTTGCGTAATCCTTGTTCAATTGTTAGATGTAATATGCTATCAGCAAAAGATTCTTATGACATTGTATGTTTGTTTGTGACATCAGGATTCTCATGTTCATGTAGATAGTCATGCTTATAAACGTCATGCAAATACAATCATTGTTTGTATCCACACTAAGCTACTTCCGAATGTAAATGGAAAGAAGTTGTATCCATCTTTACTCAATTTATAGATGCACATGATTTTGCTAATTGGGTGGCCCCAATCACAACTAGTTCTTTGAGGTTGCATTTGGTTAGTGTCTGATGACAGAAGAGACACATAGAAGAGACAAAAACATTGAAGACATAGAGACAAAGATATAAAATAAATATATCCTTGATTGGTTTTGAAGTGAATTTCTATACTTTCAAAACAAGAAGTGAGTGAAATATAGGGAGACATGTCCTTGCTATCTCTGTCTCTCGTGTCTCAAGATAATAACCCAACTCTACCTAAGTGCTTTTCTTTCTTGTGGCTTCAACTGCAAGTGGAATTCGAAGGGAAAAAATGATTGCAGCCTGCATTATTTTGTTTGTAGTTTTGATGGACCTGCTTTTGCAATTGTTTCTTATGTGACGGTCAATTAAGAAGTTTTCTTTATCTGTTAAACTCTTGCAGATGTGAAGAGAAGCTCATTACCGAGGCAGGCATCCACCGATTCTTGTCACAGTAATAAATCCAATTCAAATATTAAGCAATTGTTTATACTTTTCTAAAGAACAGTGCTTCATACTTTTCTAAATGTTGATTTCCATCAGGTGATTCTGCAGTGGACTACTCATCTAAGGACTCAATTGGTGACTTACACGCACTGACTCTTTCCTCTTCAGTAGATGCCTGTCACAGTGAAGAGCTGTCCAATTCCTTACGTGGAAACCATCTGGCATGATGGATGCAATGTCCCTGTTGTGAAGGCGGTGGGTCTGCCTGCTTATTTTTTAGTCAGGCACGGCCCAAACATGCACTGTTAACGAAGCTTGCCATAACATAGTGTAAAACGTTTATAAATTTGCAGGAAATATTGGAAGGACTTGTGCTAAACCAATTGTGGGGAAGTTGGTAAAATAGTTGTAATCAAGTTTAAAGGTTTTGGATCTATGTAAAAAATGACAGATTATACTGTGGTTTTGACTGCCCAGGTTGGCAGACTAATAGCATATGCCTTCTCTTGTGGCAGTTTAAGCCTCCACTCACTGGTTGTGTTTTTTTGATAGTCTAGGAAGCGGGAATGACCCTCAGTTGTGTCGTGGACACCAGCATATAGGTATTGTACGGAGAGCCACTGGCCTTTTTGTGACTGAAATATACTGAAGTTTAATTCTCACTTTTATAAAGGTTGTGATCCCTTTTTGGGATTTTTTTTATTGGACAAGATTTTAGTAGATCAATTCTTGTTGATTCTCTTTCAATGAGAAGAAATTATAATTATAATCAGGAACTTTATTTCGAGCAAGTCCGAGTACAATCTTGCAAGTCAAAGACTGAAGATTGTAGAGTTTTTAACTTGATTTTAAGAAGTAAAAAGAAAAAAAAGGGTAATGCCAATATTATAGCTTTAGAAAAAGCGATAAAGATTAAGAAAGTTGTCAGGAAAAGTGATAAATAAAAGTTATAAATTGCAATAAAGAAAAGAGGTGAAAAAATTGCAGAAAGCTTGTGAATAAATTATGCATACAGAGCAAAACATCATTTCCAGTTGCTGGATGTATTATAATATTATAATGATAAAATTTATATTAATATAAAATTTTAATTCTATACAAATTGTCAGTGCAAATAAGGATTTTATAATCTGATCCAGTATACTTTAACTTAGCTTTTTATCCGCACATATTCTTTTTTATAGTTCTTATTATACTGTAACATCCAACAATTTTATCGCTAAAGAATCATGTCCTACATAAAACATAGTCATTGATCACCATTATGAACCTTGATCTCCCGGTCAATGGTTGATCTTATCTTCCTTCACCAATTGATGATTCATTTTAACTTTCATTGGCTTGCTTGAAAAGCAATAGTGATCATATGTTGTTTTTAATCAAACGACACATGAATGAATTATTTTTGGTATAAACAATGCATTTATATCTTTTTATTTATAATAAATGAAGAAATATTAATCTTTATTTTTGCTTAAATCATTTAACAATTTGATCATAAATGATATGGAAAATTGAGCATTGTTCTTTCAAAATATCATGTATCTCTTTTGACATGACATCCAATTAAATATTTTTAAAACAATAAATGGGGAATGTCTAGGTCAATACCAAGAGAAATTTGTGCTTAAAAAAGACAATCTTTTTCCTTTAAACACTGAGAGAGAGAGATTTTCCCTTCAGGATAACCATGTAAATGTGAATATAACAATCATGTATCTCTTCTGACATGACATCCAATTAAATATTTTTAAAACAATAAATGGGGAATGTCTAGGCCAATATCAAGAGAAATTTGTGCTTAAAAAAGACAATCTTTTTCCTTTAAACACTGAGAGAGAGAGATTTTCCCTTCAGGATAACCATGTAAATGTGAATATATAGAAGCAATCAATTCCAACATGGCCCATTATTGTCATTATAAACTACGTCAATTGGTAGAACATGATGTAACAATATTTTCATGAGGAATAAAGATTCTAGAAAATCTACAACGCAATCCAATTGTCTTGAGTTCCCACCAAGCCAAATAGAAAACTATTGATAGCTTTTTTCCTTTTTTGGTTGAAATAAAAAAAACATCTTCATCTTCACGTATATGATACAAATTATTACATTGTTTGATTTAGAGGCTTATACCTAGGAGGTGAGGAACTTTGTGCCTTCACATAAATTCTCACATATTAATTTGAAGATATCTTAATGGGTACTCTAGAGTGTAGTACTCTATTAATGTGGGAAAAGAAAAAAGAACTTTTTTCACCTAAAAAGAACACTTGACTTTCCTTTTGTATAGGGTATGTAGATATCTTATCTATTCTAGATCAAAAAAACCAACAAAATTAATATTTAAAGATAGTAGTGGCTTTGTTCAAAAAGTAGAACAATAGCACTATGACTTTTTATATTAAGCTATATATACAAAATATTAGGAGAATCCCACGCTAGTAGTGAACAACACACTTTTATAATTAAGGGTAAATAGGTTTAAATATAGGCTACAATCTTCTTCCATGAATTCAATAATATCTAATAGATAATGGACCCTTAATTGATCTATATAGGAGAGAGCTTGATAAGGATTTCACTTCATTACTCCCTTTTAAAAGATACATGGAGACCTTTTTATCCATGATAAAAGGTGATCAATCTATAACAGCTCTTATGTAAATAAGAATAACTCTTGGTGAATATTAATTCCTCAACATTGAAGGAAAAACTCTAAAACATAGAAGGATGCTATAATTTAGACAAGCATTATGAACTATAGATATCTACACTTTGGGTTGGTAATAGATCTTATGCAAAGGAATAATTGCTACTTATGTGAACTTTACAACCCTTATTTTATGGCTATAGAATAAGGATTTATTTAGTGTATACCCTTACCTATGTTCTACACCACCAATCAATTTGGTCTAAACATAATATTTTTTTAGAGTCTAGAAGAAATGAAAGATGTAACACTGGTAGTTGGGCATCACTTAGGTCACTATGAAGTGAAGGATTTCACCCTAGTTATAAGGAGCCAATCTTCCTTTATACAATAAGGTTGCTAGCATCGTCGTCAACATGTTACTAGAAGAGAAGGCACATAAGTTCATATTTAAAGAAGAGATTTTCACATGGGGCAACATTTAAACCCCTGACCTAAAATAAGAATATTATAAATAAGAAAAATAATAAAATAGTGCAAAAAAAAAAGGAAAAATGTTTCTAATGATAATTATTTAAGTGGATATTTAAGAGTGGATTAAACAATAGGAAAGTTGGGTGTGACATTAAATTGTTAAAAGTATAGGGGTGCAAAACAAAGAACATTAAAATCTTTAGGGGCTATTTTGTAAATAGGTAAAATAAAGAGTATAAATATCTTCTCTCTTTACGGCCCACAATTTGGCTTAAAAGAGGGAGTTAGGGTTTTTTAAAGTTTTTTCTTCAAATTTCTTGATAAATCTCTTAAAAAGTAGTAGTTTAAGGAAATAAAAAAGGCTAGAAAGTGACCAAAGAGAAAAATTGAGTGATTTTAAGGGGTTTAAAAGGTTGAAAGAGAAAATTTGGTGCTACAAAGAGAGGAAAGCAAAAGTGGAGAGAAACTTGAATTCCTTCTAAATTGCTCTTTGATTCTTTGTTGTTTCAAGGTAAGAACAACCTTTATTGTATTTGGTTTTGAAAACTTAGCATATTAAGGTTTAAATTGATGTTCGAGTATTATAGAAAAAAAATGAATTTTTATGGTTGTGATAATTGTAAGGATATTTTTGTTAGAATCCGGTTTAGAGGCATGAATAAAGATTGGGTAAGTAGAAAAATTATACAAATTTAAGAGAAAATCCATTCCCTTTCAAGGATGCATGTTCAGCTAAAGAGAAAAAGTATGAGGGAATTTTGTATGAATTTTTATAAAACTAATGAGTCATATGGGTTTAATTGAGCTAATGATGATTGAATTAGGTTAAAATTAGATACTTAATTATGAAAAACATAAGGGAAACCTTTAAGGTCAGTTTAGTGTAGGATTTGGGAGAAAATTTTGGATAATTGGTAATGAACTCTATAAATTGCAAATTATTATGGTAATATAAGAGAGGGATGATGATTGTTAAGAAAAGAATAGTCGAATTTATAATTAGAAATTTAGAATTAGTGTGTTTACTAATTGAAACTTATATACAAATGTACAAAAGTTTTAAATGTGATGTTGAAAAATTATTGGTTTGTGGGATCTTAGGAAGATGAGATTGTTAGATTATATAATATAATGGTGTGTTTAGTATTTTTCTAAAAACAAATAAACTATGCAAACCTAGGTGATGAATTCGATCAAATAAGGCTTAGGAGGGTAATAATGTAATTTAAAAATTATGTATGAAATGGCCGTGAAAGATATGTTATGAGAAAGCTTTAGAAATAGTGAAGTATTGAATATATATATATATATATATATATATATATATATATATAATGTGAATATGAAAGAAGTTACTTATTGGAAATTGTTTAAGATTTATTGGATAACGGGAGGCATAAATAGAGTCCTTAATTGTGTTTATGAGAATATTGATAGTATTGATTATGGTATTTCAAGGGACATTACTGGATGAAGGCTGTAGATAAGGGGGTGTGTGCAGGACTTTCGCATACAACAAGTAGGTAAATCGGTGCCTAAAATAAACAATGAATTTTATCTTTTCAATTATTTAGTTTTTTGCTTTGAATAAATGTAACGAGAATAGATTACTTAGAAAATTGATAAAAGAAATGAAAATGGTAGAAGAACATTTGATTAGTCATCTAAGAAACTTGGAGACTAATGATATTAACTAAACTAATATATAAAATAATAATTAATTAGTTAAATATAAGAATGCCAGAATTTAAAATTCTGTTAATCTTTTAGGTGTCTCTTTTATGCTAGTATATTTCAATGTATTTTGGTTTGTTCCTTTCATGTGGCTTATTTAATATAAAGGATTGTGTTATAATAATTGTCATATGCAACTTTAAGAACTTTGTCTTTTTTATGAACTTATTATGTATTTTTTTTTTTTATAAAGAATACATGGACTTGCATCATACTGTATATCAGTGGTGAATATATATGCTTGACAGATAGTGCAACAATGCATACTATTCTCAGGTATAAGCAATATTTTTTTTAAATTTTTTTGAAGTGATGATAGACTTGATTGAAGGCTCCAACACAGCTAATATAATACTTTCTAAGGGAACTAATGTGGATACATCCCAATACATTAAAATTATATTTGAATGATTTACAACTTGACCTAACAAGAACCTGTTTTAGAAAATCAAAGTTATACACAAAGATTACCTCCACCCTGCACCTATAAAGAGACACGAATGAGTGGCATAAAATCATAACAAAGTTGATCGATCTTTCATAGATTTTGTATGAACTTAGTATGAGAATCACTCAACCACATAAAAAATAGCAGAAATATCAATTTCTTTATTAAAAATAGTCTTATCATTAAACCAACTAAAACGTCTAATAAATTTCTTGGTATTTCTTGGATCGCATCAGGAACAAGATTTATAATTGATAATGTTTTGTTCTCTACCAAATCAAGTAGAAATTTGCTAAGTTTTAAAAATATATGTCGTAATGAGTACCATATTAACATTGCCAATGACAATGGTATAAAATATCTTTATGTTATATTAAATGTCTCTGTTAAAAAAAAAATATTGAAAAAAACACTCATTTTATCTTCAAGTTTATACTATACAAGTATTAATACAATTAAATTCAATGCAATAATGAACTAAAAGTTCAATAAAATAAATAATTTTATTATTTAGCATGACTAGTTGGGCCATCATGGATCAATAATGATGTGATGAACTATTGAGAATCCTTATGGCACCCATTGAAGAACTAAAAGATTCTTTAATTTAAATAATTCTCATGTGTTTTTTGTTCTAAAGACGAATTGGTTATTAGACCATCTCTGGCTAAAGTTGGGATTAAATCCCTAAGATTTCTAAAATGTATTTAAAGTAATATTTGTAGGCCTATTCTCTCACCATGTGGACCATTTAGATATTTTATGGTTTTAATGTATAAATATAAAATATGGTCACATGTGTGTTTATTACCAACTTGTAATCTAGCATTTACGAGATTACTTACTCAAATTATTAGATTATAAGCATAATTTCCAGATCATCCAAACTTATGTTATGGGAACCCACCTCAATAAGAAAATCAAGGCCGACAGTTCCATCCCTATGGATTTCAACCCCAACAGAATTATCAAGCAAGACAACCCCCTCCATTCACAAACTCCAATGTTATGGGGTCGTCATCCAGTGATGATCTTCGTGAGATGATGAAAACTTTGGCTTCTAACACTGTGACCTTGCAACAAAATGTCATGTCTTTTCAACAGGAAACAAGGTCAAGTATTCATAACTTGGAAAAACAAATGGGGCAAGTAGCTTCAAGTGTGAGGAAATTGGAAGCACAAATGAATGGAAAATTGCCCTCCCAAGCATTGAATCCAATAGAAAATGTTAGTGTGATCATGCTGTGAAGTGGGAAAGAATTTGAAGAGAAAAGGTCAAAACAAATTGAGATGGAGGAAGAAGAGATAGAAACCGAATTGAGTACAAAGAAGGAACATCCTCCTCCTCCACAAACTGAAACATCGACCAACACTCTAAAGGTAACTCCTCACTCAATGAATTCCAGTTTTAAAATAATTCCACCTTTTCCTGTGAGTTCTTCTAGGTCAAAGAAAAAGGACAAAGAAAAAGAGATTTTAGAGGTTTTCAAGAAAGTAGAATTCAACATTCCATTGCTTGATGCTATCAAGCAAATTCCCAAGTATGCCAAATTCTTGAAGGAGTTGTGTACTACCAAGAGAGCTTTCAAACTAAAAGGTCATGAAATGGTAAGTATGGGTGAAGTTGTATCTGCTATTGTTCAAAAGAATATGCCTTTGAAGCAAAAAGACCCAGGTGCGTTTACTATCCCATGTGTTATTGGTAATGCTGGTTTCAAAAGGGCCTTGTGCGATTAAGGTACATCCATTAGTGTTATGCCTAAACATGTTTATGATTCTCTTAGTCTTGAGCCTTTGAATAAAACTAGCATTGTAATACAACTTGTGAATCATAGTTTTGTTTACCCACTTGGTGTGATAGAAGATGTCCTAGTCAAGATTGATAGTTTGGTCATTCCATGCGACTTTTATATTCTTGATATGGAACATGATTCTTGTGATTCATCAAACAGCACTCCTGTATTATTTGGGAGACCATTCTTGAAAACTGCCAATACAAAAATTGATTGCGGTAAGAATACTTTGTCTATAGAGGTAGGAGATGAAAAAACTGAATTTAATTTTCATGATGCAATGACATATCCTTATAGCAATGTTTATTCTATCACATGTTATGACCAAGTTGATAAGTGTGTGCAACAAGTTTGTGATTTTGATAGTGAAGATGGATTAAGCGTAGCTTTGAGATATAACTATGATTTTACCAAGATAGAAAATATGGAGAGGCATGTATGTGTTCCCCGAAACGTGCATGACTCAGCATTGAATTTGCAAGCTTTGCAAATTGTCCTCCATGATGCAGGAGTCATTTACCTCATCACGGACAGTGAATGTGTGGCGCCTATCCTTTTGGTGCCCAAAAAGATTGGAATTATGTTGGAAGAAATACAAAATGATGCTTATGAGAATGCAAGGATTTATAAAGAAAAGACTAAGAGTCTCCATGACCGAATGATTACAAGAAAAGAGTTTAATGTTGGAGACAAAGTCCTTCTTTATCATTCGTGTTTGAAACTTTTTCCTAGAAAGTTGCGCTCTCGTTGGATTGTACCCTTCGTTGTTTCTAATGTTTTTCCTTATGGTGCAGTTGAAATTAAAAGTTTAGAAACCAATAAAGTACTCAAGGTCAATGTGCATCGCTTGAAACCTTTCTATGAAGGTTGGACGACAGAACTCACCGCTTCTGCGAAGTTAGCTGAACCAATTTATGAAGAATGAGCATGCAACATGTCGAGCCAATGACATAAAACAAAAGCGCTTACTGGGAGGCAACCCAGCATAAAAAGAAAAAAATAGATTTGCTTTCTTTTTCCCTTATCTTTTATTTTTCGCATTTTACTTTATTTTTATCATTCTCCAATATTCCTTTTCTTTTATTTCAACATTGAGGACAATGTTGTGTTTTAAGTGTGGGGGTATTGGGAGAATGTTGGTTTTCTAATTTTGGTTTTTTTTGTTATTTTTCAAAATAAAAAAAAATTATGTTTGATCTTTTGAACTCCCATTGGTTTTTGAGAATATGAGTATTATGTATGAGAATTAGTTGAGATAGATGAAGATACAAATCAAATGAAGGAGTGTGCATGCAAGTTTTAAGGTTTAATTGGTTTAAGGATTGACTTTAAGAATATGTCATGTTGACTTTATAGTATTATACCAATGCAAGCTTTTGAGCCTTCAACATTATATTCTTTTATTGTGCCTTCTTTCAATGATATGTATCTTTAGAACTTGCTTCATATCTTGTTGAGATTACATTCATATTACATATATACATGAAGATGATAAAGGCATTAGGAATTTTAACCACTTGAGCCAAAAAACCAACCTAAAGCATATTATCCTTAGTAAGCCCCTTTTGAGCTTGTTTATCTTTTCTTTGCTTTATCCATGTATAAGCCTTAACTTTTTATATGTTTTCCTTTTCCCCTGGCCAAGGATTAGTAGAGCATATACTTATGATATCTCATGGAATTATGGTTAGAAATTATGTGAAAAGAAAGAAGAAGTGATGTTTGATGAAAAGATGGGCAAAGTTGCCAGAGGTAAAAAAAAAAAAAAGAGGAAAAAAAAGAAAAGAAAAAAGAAAAAGAAAAGAAAAAGAAAAAGAAAAAAGAAAAAAGAAAAAGAAAAAGAAAAAGAAAAAGAAAAAGAAAAAAGTGTTCCTTTATGTTCTTAAGATTTTATATTGAAAAAGCTTGAAATCAAAAGAAGTTAAGCATTGATGATTAAAGATGGAAAATTTATGTGCTTTGATGAAATATCTTGCTTGAAATATCATTTTTCAGAATGCTCTACTTTCTTTAGTTTGAACCTTTTCTTTTACTCTCTTTTACCTCACCTTTACCTTAGCCCTATTACAACCAGAAAATAAAACCTTTTGATTCATGCATTGTTTGTAATATGTTATTAATGGAGATGAGATTGAAGAGCAAGCTTATGGTAGAACATATTCATTGATTGAATTTGAGAGATTTAAACACATAAGACCTAAACACGTGAGTGTTGGAGTGTATATCAATGAGAGGACTTATCACTTTGGCATGGCATAGATTTCATTTAAATCTCGACGATTAATTGAATTTTAAAGTTTGCATGTAAATAAATTCATGAAAATTTATACTCTTTATCCTTCTTAATTATGTTCTTGTTTATAATACATATATTCTTGGATATTTATGGGAGATTAGAAGATTAGTCATAGTGATTTCATTTAATTTAACTTCAATTTGATTTTACCTATCCTTTCTCGAGGACGAGCAAGAGCTAAGTGTGGGGGTATTTAATGCAACCATATTATTCTATAGTTTCACCCATATTTAACTAGTGTTTTGCCTATGTTTTATATATAAAATGCCTTGATATTCTTTGTTTTATGCTTTGAAGGCACTTTTGGATGAAAGATGCAAAAAGGAGTAAATTGGAGATAATTGGCAGATTTGACCTTCAGTCGATGTTTTGTGCAGAGCGTGAGCTCTAGAGGTTGAAATGAAGTGATTCTAGTGGCATTGAAAATCTAACATCCATACCTTTCTGGAAATCTAAGGCAAGAAAATAAAATAAGGAAGAGCATGGAAATTGTAGCCTTCAAAGTCAAATCTCGCAATCTGCCAGTGTTGACCTTCAGCTATTCCAACTTCAATATCTGGAGCTATAGAAGTCCAATTGATGCAAACTCAATTTTTTTGGATTCATGACTCAAATTTCTATAAACGCTCCAAATTTTAGATAAAAATGATGTCATATGAGGGAGATATGATTTTTCAAAGAGGACATCTGAATTCTGCCAGCAAACAGGTTTCGTGAAGAAACGAGTCCAAATTATGTTCCGAAGCATTTAAACCGATATCTAAGTTTTTATTTCAGCAATTTAGCTCCTCTAAGTTAAAGCTTGAAGATTTCATGCAAGGCTATTTCTCCTTTTTTAGGAAAATAGTTATTGAAGTACTTAAATGTAAACAGTCTACTTAATGAAGGACTATTTTGTAAAATAGAGACCTAGGGTTTCCTAAGATATAAAAAGAATGAGAGAAGAGAAGGGAGGCAGCCAGCCAAGAGGATAAAAATGCCCCCCTCCTCTAAGAAATACGAAATTATACATTCTTCCTTCTTTTTGATTAGTTGTTCAACAAACATGCAAGGCTAAACACTTTTTCTTGGTTACAAGGACACGAAAACCTTCGGATTCAAGAACTGTGAGATTTATTTTACCTTTTCTTTTCAGTTTATATGATGAATATGTTTGTTCTCCTATGCTTATTTTTCCTATGATTGTTTATTTTAATTGCTAGAGCGGACTCTAAGTTATTATTGTAGACAATCTATTGCTAAGTTTGATATCAAAACCGGAGTTGTGGTATATGAACTTGTGAAGCAACTGAGTTTAATAATTGTGGCGGATCTACATTATTAATCTTAAGGAGAACATTCAATCAAATCAAACATAGACTGCGGACAGTTATGTTTCCTTGATTAATCAACTTATCTAGTTCTTAAGACTTCCATTGAATTAAATTACTAGTGCAAACACTGTGGTTGTTTGATGGTTAGGGTTAGTTATACGGCGGATTCGTTAACTAACCAATGTTAAGAAGAGATAAATATTCAGAATATAAATTGATGTTTCGTTTCCATGATCAGTTCTGATTTCTGTAGGTGGATGTGTGCTTGCAACCAAGGTTTGTTCTCTTGATAATTTTCTGATTTTATTAAATTTCGTTTGATAGTTTTCTGTTTTCTTTTGCTTTAGCCTAGATAACGTCCTAACCCTCCCAAATTGCATATCATCTAGCATAAAAATCTGACTTGAATCTTCCTCGTGGGATCGACCCCTTGCTTGCTCTATACTATCTTATGTGTTGTGTTTGAAGCTAGGGTAATTAATTTGTGCGACCGCGACATCGCAACAAGGCACAATTAGTGGTATAAGGATTTTAGCAAAGACTTGGCATTGATTATGATAAAACATATAGGATATGCAATTACACCGGCATCTTATTAGCTTAACAACTCATGAAAGACTAGATATGCATTTGATGGATGTATTTACAACCTATTTATATGGGTCAATTGATAAAGATGTTTTTATGAACATCCCTGAAGGATATAAAATGGGTGAAGCTTATAATTCAAATCCCCAAAAAGTTTACTCATTCAAGTTGAAAAGGTCCTTATATGGATTAAAGTAACGCATGTGGTATAATCATCTTAATGAATATTTTTTTGAAAAAAAAAAGGTATAATAATAAACCTATATGCCTATGTGTTTTTATAAAAAGAAAGTCAGAATATGATTTCGTTATTATTACTATATATGTTGATGATTTAAATATTATTCAAAAACTAAAGAGATAACAAAGACAGTAAATTATTTAAAGAAAAATTTTGAGATGAAAATAAAATTTTATCTTGGCCTGTAGATCAAGCATTTAGTAAATGAAATTCTCATTCACTAGTCAACTTATAAAGAGAAGATCCTTAAAATATTTTATATGGATAATGAAGAATTACTTGGTTCCGAAGTACCATACTTTAGTGCAATTGATGCGCTAACGTATCTTGCTAATACACGGCCAGATATAGCATTCTCTGTGAATTTGCTAGCAAGATATAGTTCTTCTCCTACCCGGAGACATTGAAATGAAATTAAACATGTTTTTCATCACCTACAAGGAACTATGAATATAGGCTTATTTTACTTAAATAATGTTAATCATGAATTAGTTTGGTATGATGATGTAGGATATTTATCTGATCCACATAAAGTTCGATCTCAAATAGATTATGTCTTTACATGTGGCACTAATTATATATCATTGAGTTTTCCAAAGCAAATATTAGTCGTCACTTCATCTAATCATGCTGAAATACTTGAAATCTATGATGCAAGTTGAGAATATATGTGGATGAGATCAATGACTTAATATATTCTTGGAACATGCGGTTTATCCACCAACAGATAAATATCAACTATATTGTATGAAGACAATGTTACATGCATAACTCAATTAAAAAGAGGATACATTAAAGGAGATGGAACAAAACACATCTCGCAAAGAAAAATATTTCACGCATGACCTTGATAAGTGTGGTGATATTGATATTTAGCAAATTTGCTCGAAAAATAATCTAGTACATTTGTTCACTAAAGCAATACTAACTATAATGTTTGAAAGATTGTGACGCAATATTGAAATGTAATAACTTAAAGACTTAAGGTGATACATTCATGAGGAGGAGTTAATACATATTGTACTTTTTTTTCCTTAACCAAGTATTTTTTTTTTCCCATTGGGTTTTCTCTTGGTAAGATTTTTAATAAGACATTATAATATGTAAGGCTATATAAAAGACATCCAAATAGAAGTGTTATGGAATCATACATTATACATGGATATCTATTTATCTTCTTTCACTTCTTCATCTTCATATTCATTCATCATCTTTAAGTTCATTTGAACTCTACATCTTCTTATGAATATAAATAAAAGCATTGTTGAGATGATGTTGATGTATGGTTATATTTATAAAATTATATGAAATTAGAATATTTTTTTTCCTTGTTCCTCTAATCTATATTGTTACTATTTATTTTATTTAGTCTTTATTAAGTATATTATCTGCTTTTAAATATATAGTTTTACAATATACCCTAATTCACAATTAATAATATTTTTTTTAATATTAAAATAAGTTGGACTAAGAGAGTGTTTGAGAGTGTAATAACGATTGTTTTTAAAAGTATTTTTTGCTCTTAAATGTATTAAAATAATATTATTTTTTAAATTTATTTTTGATATTAGTATATTAAAATGATGTAAAAATATAAAAAATAATTATTTTTACAAAGAAAACTATTTGGAATGTAATTACAAACTTCGCTTCCAACTGTCCAAGGCCAGCGCATCTAAAAGAAAAGGTTAAGCCCAGCTAAATATCGGCCCAAAAGCGAAGTCCGCAGTCCCACCCTTAAAGCAGAACAGAACAGAGCAGAGCAGATCTGTCTGGGTTTGTCGTCAAGTCAGCAACGAGATTAAAAAGATCTCGCAAAACAAACATTAGCTGATACAAATCAATGGTAAAAGATCAATTGCTATTAATTTTTTTATTTTAATAGTCGAGAATTGAATTGATTTACATAGTTCTTCCTTTTCTTCTTCTTCTTCTTGTTTTTTTTTTTGCTTATTGAATTGAAGGGTTCGAAGGCCGCAGCAGTAACGAGTCCAGTCCCGGTGACATGGTACCCAACCCTAGCAATCTTCATGCTGGCCATCGGCCTTATTGTCTCTGCTTCCTTCTTCATGTAAGCTAAGCTATGCTGAAAGGAATTATTGCTGTTCCTTTCCTCAACTAGATCAGATCTACATGTGTTGTAATTTGCTAAAAAAAATCAATTACCAGTCAAAATGATTTGTGATTTTAAGTTAATTTGATTTGCTCCTCTAGTTTTAATCTTCTATTTAGGTTTTCCATGAGATATTATCACTTAACCAGAATTTGCAGCAGACTAATAATTACAAACATCCTCGGACGGTCCTCGTAAATACTTAACATGCTGTTATAATGAAGATTAACATGCTATGTAGCAGGCATTCTGTTTTCTTGTTTTCTTTTTTAGAACAAAGAGTATTTTATTTGAAAATGTTGTTGTTGATGAATTTATGACAAGATCTGCTGTTTTGTTTGAACATGTTGTTCTTGATGAACTATGAAAAGATCTGTTTGTGTGAAAATATGTGCCAACTCGTTTCTGATGTTATACAAGCGTGGTTTATGCAGCTACGAAGCGACCTCTTCTAGGAGAAACCGCAGTTTGGCCAAGGAGCTTACTACAGGAGCATTGGCCTCTTTCTTTCTGGTATGATATGTTGTGTTTGTTACTCCCTCCACCTTCTGATTTGTCATTGTTAATTTTGGTTCATTGCTCTATCTGAACGCCGTTGTCGCTGGTGCAGGGTTTTGGGTCCTTGTTCATGCTACTTGCTTCTGGTGTTTATGTCTGAGTTCGTCATTTTGAACCAGTTATAATTATGCTAAGCAGGATTGGCTGCATATGATTAGATGTTTAACTGTTAATTTAGTTGAGATTTTTGGTGATCAATGAGTTATGGACCATGATGTTTACATCATTAATCATTTTGGGTGATTTATGGATTCAATAGGCTATCTATCCTTTTCTTCATTTTCGCGGTGCTAGTTTTCAAGGTTTCTACTACTCATAGGCTAGGATGAGCTAAGCTTCCTTTTTCTCTTCCCCTTTCCATGTTCCTATGCAGAGCCTTGATCAATTCGTGGAGACTTTAAGCTTTCCAGTTGATAATCAGCCGTTCAATTAAGCATAGGGAGAATAACGTGTGTTAAAAGAACCTCTTCGGTGTGGGAAAAGCACTTTACACTTGCTTTTTTATTTACTGGAATTGTCCTGTTAAAAAAAGTCAAGCAATGCTTTTTTTCAGGGGTAAAATAGTTTTTTTGCTAGGTTTGTTTGTCATTTTAGAATAATGATTTTGGACATCTCAATCTTTTCATAATTTTTTGTATAATAAAGTTACTTTTTTTAAAAAAAAAACTTTGGATCAGGGTTTTTTTTATTTAAATTTTCTTGACATTCACATTATAACTATTTTATTGTCAAAGGAATTAAAAAATTTTAGGCTTGGTCTTGGGGGCATATTTTTATTTTGATTTATATATAAATAATTATGTTACAAGGGTGATTTCATAATTTGATTAATAATAATAAAAAAAAAAAGTTGATGTGTTTGTGAATAGGACTTGTGGTGGCTTATGATGGGTAAAAATCATCTTTCTTAATGTTATTTTATTCACAAAGGTGGGGGCTACCTTTCCTTTCCATGCGACGCTTATGATCTAATTCTTTCTCATGGGATTTGGTTTTTGCTATTTTAATCATTATTTTTTTTTATTTGAATCAATTAAATTTACCTTTTATTTTATCTCTTATTTGTTTTCCATTTCAAATTTGATTTTTTATTTTTTGATTATTTATTTAATTTTGGATTATTTTAGAATTGATTTTTTTTTACAATTTCATTATCTTCAATATATTTACATATGATATTTTATTTTTATTTTTTTAATTACTATTTTTTGACATTAAAAATTTTTTAAATTAATTTTTTTTTATTTCATACTTTAATATTAGATTGAGTTTCTTGATTGACGTTATATTTAAGATTTAATAGGTTGTGAATTTGAAGGAAGAACCTAAGTTTAAGAAATTTGTCCAAGTTTATTTATTGTTTTTTTTCCCTCCTTTTTTCCCCATCATTTTGGCATTTTCGGGTCTTTTTATATTTTGTTATTTGTTGGATTTAGCTTCTTTTTAAATATTTTTTAATTAAATTAATTAATTAATTAGTATTTATTTTAAAAAAATATATCGTCTAATATCATCATCTCTATTTATTTTAATATTTCTTTAAGGTTAGAAAAAAAAATGACTCACAACTTAGCATTCATCAAAGAAATCATTTTTTTTAAGCTCATATTTAAAAAAAAAAACATCTAGAAAAGATTTGGTATGATTTGTATCGAAACACGAGCAATTAGTGATTTATTACTTTTAGAATACAAGTGTTGGACTTAAAAGGGTATTGGATGATTAATTGGGTTTTGTCCTAATTTTTCTAGGTATGCTTAAAATGAGCTTAAAGACAATTGTCAACACTTAATAGGTTTTTATGGGTTCATTTTAACCTAACCAAAATCAACTCATAATGATTGAGATTAATGTGTATCAAAACCTAAAAATTTTATAAATAAATATTTAAATATTGAAAATAAATTAAGTAACAATCAAATAATATTTACAAATGAAAATCAAAAGAAAATGATATGTTTTTTTTTTTAAATATGATCGCCTTAGAAATGACTCTGCTAGTAGAATAGCGGTTTATTACATTGGTGAAAAAGTGAATTAAAAAGGTGTTGTAAAAGGAATCATTTAATTAACCGTTAGATTTCTACATAATATAAAAATGAAAATAAAGTGTATCAATCATATTTTATATTTTTTAACTTTTGAGTAATTGGACCTGTTTAAAAATCATATTATCCCTAGATTGATTCCTAGATATCAATATATATACAATCATATAGAAAAACTATATATAAAAAAAACATTTTTATTATATGAAAAAAAATATCAATATCTGAATGATATGATGCATTTAATAATCATACTAACATTTTATTATTTTTATTAAAAAATAACTTTTTTTTATACATGACCTATCATATATATTTTTTTAAGAAAAATTGTTGAAATCCACACGTAAATTAAACATATCCATACACACAAAAAAAAACACTCACTTGCAAAACCAAACCATTATACCTTTTTGCAACTTGTCTTCCCATCCCTATTATGTGGTTTTGATTTTGCCTTATCACATCTTAAAAATAATTCTTCAACGATTTTATACCACTGCAATGACACTTAAAATAAGAAAATTTTGTTTGGGGTTTAAAATTGACCTTCAAGAGCTATTGTAATCAACTAGAAAATTGAGCAATGTTGATACTCCTAGGTTCGGTGGTATATGTGATTTTGTGTGGCGCCAAACATGTAAAAAGCGTGGCTGGGAGACACAGAAAAGATCAATTTTTTTGGATTTTATGATGACTTTCTTTTCTAGGTTATTTTGGGGTTGGTTTAGGTTGGTTTCTTGGTGTGATTTCTACAAGGTTTTTTGACAAATTTGATTTTGATTTTGGGGTGATTGAGGGCTGTGATTTCAAGTTGCGGCTAGAAACTGGTCAAAAAACATGGCTAGGAGATGTGAAGGAAGGGTTAGTTGGTTTGTGATAGTGGTTCGATGGTTGTTGGAGATAAGGAGAAAAGGACAATAGGTTTGTGATAACATTGGCTAGCAAAAATGGAGAAAATAACAATGAATTTGTAATAATAACTATTTTCATGAGAGAGGAAGGACAATGATGTGTGTGTGGGATGGTGGGGCATATACGGGTTGTTTAGAGTTGTGAGGTTATGGCTAAGTTGATTGATTTCAGTAGTGTGAGGGAGAAAAGGGTGGCAACTGGTTTTGGTTTTTGACAAAGTGTTTTTATTATTATTATTATTATGTTTAACTTTTTTCTTCTCTTTTTTTTTTAATTTCTTGATGAATTTTTTTGCTCTTTGTTTTCTCCTATCTAGTTTTTAAATAATTTTCCTTTGACTATATGGTTTATTTATAGCCTATTATTTGCCTATCTTTTCATCTCTCTTTATCCTCCTATCTCATTATCTTTTTATCTCTCTATCTCTTTATCCTACAGTTGATTGACGAAGGGACTAAACTTTCATGTTTATTTTGATCATTTTTTCTTTCATTGCTTATTATTTCACTCCTTATTTTTTTGAAAAAATAAGTAGTCATAGTTGTGCCTGTTTTACAATGCTTAAGTGCAAAGATATTATAAAATATACTTTTCTTTGACTTTGTATTGTAAAGTTTGTGAAAAACTACGATAAAATACTTGATAAGGAAAGAAATGTTAAGAAAATATTGAGAAAATGATGTTATATACATGAAACTTAAATGGGTTAACTCGAGAGGTGATCAACCACGGCATACAATTTAAAAATGAGTTAACTTGAGAGGTGATCAACCTCAAAATAAAACTTAAATGGATGCATTCAAAAAGTAACCGACCTCAACATCAAATCTAAATGAGTCAACTTAAGAGGCGACTAACTTTAATATGAAACTTAAATTGGTCAACTCAAGAGTTGACCAACCTTAATATGAAATCTAAATAAATCAACTTGAAAGGTAACCAACTTCATTATGAATTCTAAATGAGTCCTCGATAAAAATATGTGAACTTTTCAATGTCATCTTAAACCTTTGTTTCAGTTCACACAACTGATTACAATGTTAGGCTCACTTATTTGCTTGAATTCAGTTTTTGAGTAAATATTCTAGTTCTAAGCCCTTAATGTTTTGACTTTGACATTGTTGGTGATTTTTATGTTGAAGCTTCATTTCCCTTTAGATTTCCCTCGAGGTTACCTTTTATGATTCACTTTCCTTTGATCAACCCATATAACTCTCATTTCTTGATTATATCTCATTCCATATTTTAGTCTTTTAAAAAATTTCCACAATTCCTTTGTATACCTTTCCTTGTTAGGCATTTATCATATCTTAATTTTCCCTATGTATCTCATTGCCTATTAAGTCTATAAATAAAGCCCATCATTTTATTTTTTTTTTCACTTTCTCTACAAGTTTATGCAATTAATATCAATATTAGTCATACAATAGACTAAAGAACATGATTTATTTTATAGAAATACAATTGCAAAGTAAGGAGTCAATGTAATAGTTATGTCAAACAAAAACAAAGACAAACAATCACAAAATAAACATTTTGAATAAAATGGTTGAAGAAAGTATAAATTTATGTATAATATTTCTTTATAGCATCTGAATTAACATGCTTCGATAATTCTCTTCCATTTATATTTGATAAAATAAAGGCTCATTCTTAAAATGTTTTCTTGACTACATAAGGACCCTCATAGTTAGGCATTGATTTATTTCGGTCCTACTTAGGAATTGAGTAATTTGTTTTAGTATCAAATATACATTATAAAACTCTCTCATGTACACTTCCGTGTCACAAGTCTTGGCCGTTCTTTTCAAATACAATTGTCATGACATATTGCAGTTAACCTTTTCTCTCTAACAAGTTTTACTATTCATACCAGAGCCTAGCCCATTCCGACTCTACTTCTTTTAATTCCTTTAGATGAAGTATTTTTACTTTAAGAGGCATCACCACCTCCATTTCATACACTTGAGAGTAAGGAGTTAATCTTGTAGATGTTCTTACACTAGTTTGATAACCATATAATGCATATGAAATCATTTCATGTCATGATCATTTTTTACACAATCTTCTTTATATTTTTATTTGTTATCTCTACTACTTCATTCATCTTTATTAATAAGGTGAGGAATTAAGATGTTTGATCTTTCATTGTTGGCATAAATATTGAATCACTTTCCATTAAAATTCTAGCCATTGTCAGTCATTATTAGCTTTAACAAACTGTATTGACAGATGATGTTATTCTCAATAAATATTTGAACCACTTTTTAAGTAACATAGATATAAAAAGAAACTTCAATCCATTTTGTAAAACAATCAATTGCTACCAATATGAATCAATGTTCGTCACTTGTTTTGGGATTAATTAAGCAGATCATATTAATTCTCCATATTGCAAATGGCCAAGATGTTATTATATTATAGAGAGAAACAGACAATGCCTTTATCTTATTAGTAAAAATATAACATTTTTAACATTTCCTCACGTAATCATTTCTATAATTTTCTATTATGGTCCATAAGTATTCACTTGTTTATTATTTTTCATGTTATCATAAGCCCATTAGCATGTGTAGCAAAAACCCCTTCATACACTTATATAGTTTTCTTATTCCCTTTTATCTAAACATGTTAGCAGAGTTTTGTCTAATTATTTCTTGTATAATGGCTCTCCATCTAAAAAGTAGTTCATTGTTAATCTCCTCAAAGACTTTTTGTCCATCTTATTTGCATTAGATGGACATTCATGACATATAATAAACTACTTGATATTATGGTACCATGGCTTCCCATTTGTCTCCTCTTTGACCAAACAACAATAAACATGGTCATTCTTAATCTTAATACATATAGGATTCACTTGTTAACCATAGTTGATTTAAGTTGTTTATTTTAATATAACTAGTGTATCTACAAACCGATTCTTATCTCTACTTGGTTGATTGAATTTAATTTTTTCAAACAGGTATGTTAGTATGATAAAATACTTTTAATATGGCTTTAATTTCTCATCTTTTATTAATCACTCTTTTTTCATCTGGTAAATTATTAATAAGGAATCTTCATATACATAAAGCTTTTCAACTTTCCTTTCTAAAAAGGCCTCGAGCATATAGATACATGTTCTATATTCTGCTATATTGATAGTGCATTCAAACTATTATCTAATTGCAACAATATTGTACTCCTTAATTGGTGAAATGAGCACAACACCCACACTTTTACCAGATACATTTACTACTTTATTGAAATATAGAGTCCATATATTCTTACCCAACTTCTTTATTTTTAACCATCATAATGTCTTCACCTAGGAATTCAAATAGCAAATGCTTATAATCCCCAACCACATTGTGTGCCAAATAATGGTTATAATAATACCTTTAACTAACTTTCTAATCATCTAAATTATGTCAACATAACTTGCTATCATACAATTTTGTTAGGCATATAGGGATTATAAAAAACATATTTAATTAGATCTATTTTATATATCAACCAAGTTGTATAGTAGATATTTTTAGGAAAATATGTCGAGATTTAAAATTAATAAACTTCTTAATTAAGTAATAAATGGTTTGCTCTGTCCTTTTTGAATCATAATTCTAAACGAGGACATAACCCATAACAACTTCTGTTCTAGTCAAATACATGATTAATGGTCTTTATGACAAATTAATATTAAAAGAGTTACACTCTTTATATATTTTTTTTATTGTATCAAAGGCCCTTTGACATCTTTCATCCCATATTCTAAATTTTTGTTACAGAAGAGGCGAAAAAAGGTTTACAGGTTAATAACAATTAGGAAATAAATTGGGTTATATAATTTATCCACTTTAAAAAGCTCCACACTTTTTTTTTCTACAAAACCAATAGGCAACATGAATGTGCAGAATTGAAACTCCTACTCGAGTATATAAAGTTATAAAATTATTATGTTGAATATTTTTCAATTTAGACTATTTTTAAGCATAAAAAAATAAATGAGCTCATCTTTATTCCTTTTTTGTCAGGATATATTTGAATGCCCTTGTAATTTAGTCACATCTCCATTTCAGTCTTGCTTCCTAAATAATTGAACCCATGATGGGCTTGCTTCAACATAACCATTATGGTTCTAATCAAAATTATTTATATTTACTTTTTTTTTCTAATATTCAATTAGTAAATGAAGAATGACTGATAAATATTTGAGAAATAATTAAAATGAACTAATATGTCATGACACCAACCCTTGGGACATGAGTTGGAGCGGTCTGCGTTAGGTCAAAGATGCAATAGAAAATGGACCAATATCACACAATAAATTGGCATGACAAATATGAATCTGTTTGGCACAAGCCAATTCTCTTTACACCTCTACACTTCTACTTATAAGTGAAGACTTAATTTTACTTGACAACTAAGAGCTTTAGAAGAGCCATATTCATAATACAACTTTTATAATAGTATAAATATGTTTTTTTGTTTATTATATACATTCATATGGTGAGGCGCCATTTAAAAAAGTCAATTGTATTTTAATATATAACTATTTTAACAACTCGATATAGTTCGGTTGACTTGACAAATCTAAAAACAACTTGGACAATAAAACAATGACTTGAGTCAACTCGGGTAAACTCGCCAAACCAATGACATGGGTCATGAACCATGATAATCTCACAAAAAATAGATTTAAGAAAAAATCAAAGGAAAAAAAACTTATAAAAAAAGTTATTACAATGAATAATGTTTTAACATTTTTGCAAGATATGTAAGAACAACTTTTTACAAGAGAAATGATAATAACATTTTGTTTAGCAATTCTCTTCGAACATATAAAATATAAAAGAAGTATTGAAAAGATAAAATGAAGATGCTAAAATCTCCTTTTATATATATTTTTCCATTTAGCATCTCCATTTAATTAGGAGATTCATTGTGCTTGATGCTAAATGTGATTGTACTGATTGAATAGTTTAGAACTTAAAATTGATTTCTCTTCCATTTCACCTGAAAAGTTAATGCAGATCTTTGAGAGGCGGAGCTCTATAAGGATGGGAGGAGCATGTGGGCTACTCCCAAAGATATAGATTATTTAATTATATCCTTTAAAAAATTTAAATTAGCCCCATTAATTTTTTATGCAATAAAAGGCTTTTAATGACGATGAGTGGTTCCTCAAGTGATCCAATAAATGAATTTACCTATTTTTGATTAATGTATATTGAAATCGTTTATACGAGGAAAAAAGTATAATTAAACCATTTATTTTTCTATTTAGATAACGTGAAGTGACATTGAGAAAAAAAAAAACAATATATAAATGAGATAGTAATATGTATAAAATTGAAATCACTCTATAAATTTTTCTCTGGTATTATTAATTTAATTAATTTTTTTTAATAATAATTGAATTTAAAATAGTAATCAAATCTAAAATAATAATTAATATGTTAATATATTGTCATATATATTTTTTTTTTATTATAGCTGATACTTCATAGATTATATGAAATATATTGCAAAAATAAATATAATAAGATGTTTATATTCTTTTTTTAAGAAATTATGTGCTTTTTTGCACAAATTTTGGCCCTAATGTTTTTTCTTAACATTTATAAATGTGACTGTAACATCCTCAAATTTTAAAAAATAAGATTAAGAGTCATATTGTTATAAACTTATCTTATAATTCTGAAATGATTTAGCCATACTAAGATACATATATATATATATATATATATATATATATATATATATATATATATATATATATATATATACAATTACATACTACACATTTTCTATTTTATTTTTACAACATAAAGGTTTTCAAATAAAAAATCCATAATTTTAGACATATTATTCAATACTTGACAATCGTAAAGAAATGTCTGAGATTTCATGACTTTATAATTTGAGAATGTTACAGTGACACATTATGTAATAAAATACAACCGTGTTAAATACACTTGGATCTCAATTTTCTAATATGGGAAGCCTAATATCAATCATAGACTTTATAAATCAAACCATGAATGTGGATTACCGATAATGGCTCAAGTCATTTAACTCTCCTAAACTTTATATCTTGGCTCTCTAACCGAGTTTGACAACACTAAATGACATCACACTATAAGGTTAATGCTTTCTCATATACATCTACATAGAAAAAAAAAGTTTAAAGGGCCTTTTTTATTTTTATTTATTTATTTACTTAATATCATTTATCATCATATCATTCTATTAATTAGATAACGTTTAGTTATTGTATTGGAACAAAAAATAAATAGAAGTAGTGGAGACAGATGAGACAAGATAAAAAATAGAGATATAATTGTGTTTGGTAGTGATGTACAAGACAAAGTGACTATCTTTGTATCCTATTTGGTTATAATGAACAAGACATTAAAACAAATTACCCTTAATATGTATTGTTGTCAAACTTATATATTTTTTAAAAAATTAAATATTATTTGTTTACTTTAGTTTATATTGAATATTGAAATTAATAATATTATAATAACTTTAATATCTATAAATGGTGCATATAACAACACATTGACCATTGACCCTTTACCTATTTTCCAATAATGATTTAGATTTAGGATAGTTTCTATTAAGATTATTGTAGCCATATTAACTTGAATACTCTCAACCTTGGTAAACACATTGGTTGAGTTTAGGGAAATAATACTAGCCTAAAAATACTTCTTGCCAATATCCAGATCTTGCTAGTAATGTCGTCTTAGTATTCAACTTTTTGTTGAAAAATCATCATATACACTCCAATGTCAGCTTCTATCACCAGCTTTCTCTTTTACTCAACCCATCTTTTCATCAATATTCAAAAACTTTAAAATCTTTTGTATGACTTTATCATACCAATGATGACAATAGATGGTGTACAAGGTTCATGTATTTGTAATAACTTATGAAATTATTTAATGGTGAATACTATGTTAAATATTTTGAAGGTAGAACAACTATATTATGGATCCTAAAATTGCATCATAGCTATGATGACTAGTTTTCGGAAGGATATTTTTAACACTTCTGCTAAATTTTTATTTTTTAAAATTCATGTTTGTCATGGATGATCAACTTCCCAACATACGTAGATTCTATCAACTTCATTGACAAAAAATATTTACTTCAAATTAGGTAATTTACCAATAAATCCTTAGCTTGAACAATTCCTCTTTTATAGTTATAATGATTCACTCTTGTAGAAATTATTGCTGGATATATTTTATGGTCTTGGTTGTCTTATCATCCATTTCTAAAATGTCATAATCAAATATCAAGTCATGATTTCTAGCCATTATATATGGGTAGGCTTACTATTTTATTGGTGTTGAAAAGCTCCTCATCGCTCAGGTAAACAAACCTTAAAAAGTTAACTTGAGGTCAACAAGGTGTGAAGAGAATATATCAGGAAATCTCATTGGCTACCAATCATAAACATTCAATAAGTCTCGAGTTTTATAAGTTCTAGTCTAGAATTGGGCCACCAATAATTCCTTATACTAATCTAAGGCAAGGTGCATGCATAAGAAGGTATCGTGTAGTGGGTGTAAGGGCATAAATTCATATCTAATCCATATACGCATGATATACAAAATAAATGAAGAATAAAAAACACAAAAATGACAAGAACATAAAAACAATATTAAATTAAATAAATCACGCAATATAGACAATCATATAAAAACATATAGCATAACAAGCATATAATTCAAACAAACAAAACCTATCACTTATTTATTTAGTAGAGTCGTCATTCTATCATAGGAGAGATTTATACAAATTGATTAGGAATGATATGATTAAAATATGAAAAAAGAGTCATCATCTAATTTTTTTAACCATAATTAGTCTTTTAGATATTCTTAGATAAAGAGTTTGTTATTTCAAATGAAAGACAAGAGTTACTCTAAAGCATTTTACCTAAGATAAGCTTTGTGTTATATATATATAATGTACCACTGTGCTTCTAAGAATTTGCCTAAATTGATATATTTGGATTTATAGTAAAGTATTACAAGAACCTAAGGCAGTAATTTAGAATTTGGGTCTTATAATAAAGCTCAATTCTCATTTTTAGAATATGGGTGTTGGGCCTAAAATGATGATAAATGGTAAATTAGTTATGTTTAAAATAGGCCTGAAGGCCACTCACACTCAATTAACACATTGAAAAAATTATCAAATAATATTTACATATGAAAATCAAAAGAATATGATATTTATTTTTAAAAAAAATCAAATTTCATCACCTAAAAGGTGACATCGCTAGTAGAATAGTTGTTTATTATATTGATGGAGTAATGAGTAAAAAAGCATTAGTAAGAGCAATGTAATGCCCTAGAATTTTAATACAATTTTATCTTTTTTTATTGTCGTGTACATGAAATTTAGAGGTATTTTTTTTTTTATGAGGAAGGCAACCTCAGCCTTAACCTTTTCTAGTTGCATCAGCATATAATAACGGTATACAATTTAAATGTAAAATAATAACATGACAAAACCTTGAAGAATACACATAATCACATTCCCTTAACTAGATATTCAACCTTCCATTTCATTATTTTCACATTTTATATATATCATTGTTGGTTTAATATACATATAATAATTTATTTTATCAAATTAACTAGTTTTATATTTTTATTCCCAAAATAAAATAATCATCAAAGATTTGAACACGATATCAAGATACTTTAGAGGGATGGAAAACACATGTAGAGCATATAGAAATATAAAATAAGATTTTCATTATATGAATATTCATTTTAATTGATTACCTTATTAACTTTAGAAATAACATAACACTAATTATTTTTTTCATCAATTCTTTTATTGATACCATGATTCCCACTTATTTCGATTAACAAGTCTTTGTTCATTGCATTACACCTATTATCATATGATTTTACAACTTTCAACAAACTTTACAAGGATTTTACCAATATGAAAAGTTGAATAGTTTGATAGCACTTCATTAAGATCAATGAACTTTGAAAAAGGATACTTGTAAGTATATAGAATCACAAAATTCTATCAAGAGAACACCATCATAGTCACTAATATTTAACAAAACACCACATTTTTTAACACGTCACTAAACATGTCAAATTTATAACAACCTTTCAACTTAAGTATCATATCTAGCTTATTTGTATTGTAGATTCTATATATTATCTTTATTTTTATTTTTTTAATTACAATTGATTAAAATTTTAGGGTTTTTCTTTAATAATGAGTTTATTTTTGTTGATTTAAGATGAATTCTAATTTTATTATGAATTCAAATTTAATTATATTTTTTATATTGGTTTTGTTGAATGAAATGAGATTGAGCTAACAAATGAAGCAAGTAGAAGCACTTCTATTTAAAAGCATTTTAAAAAATATCCCATTAGTTTTCTCTTTCATTTGAAGACATTTTCTTTCACTTTAAACCTATAAGTTGATATTGATGATTTTTCATAATAGAGACATTATTTCTTTTTTTTTTCTTTCTCATCTTTTCTTCTTAAATAATCTCATATCTAGTATATGCCTTACTAGATTTGATATTTTTCACATAATTTCTAGTTTAGTTACAATTTTGACTCATATATTTTCATTTTTTTTTGTTATATACATTTTATATGGGTCTATTATGTTATGATTGAGATTTTTGGTTATTTAGCATTGAACTTAGTCAAGTAGAAAATATGTTGTAGGAGGAAGATTTTTTGAGGTAATTGGGTTATTGATGGGTAGTTGAAAAAAAAGGCATTTATCGTTCATTTCTCATGTGTTGCTATTTATATAAAAAATAAACAATCAAGTATTGTTTGATCAAGAAGAATAGTTTTTCACTTTGTATTTTTTTAACATACTATTGAAGAGAGCTAAAATTGATAATCAATCAAGAAGATGATGGATCAAGTTAATGATCAATAATGAAATCATATTTAGAACATGAGTCTTTAGCATTTAATACTAGTGAATGTTGTATTATAATTAGAGTGTTAACACATACAACTGTCAGGAGGGGTGCGTAAATACAAAATATAAATTTGTAATAGGTTTTAGGTTATAAAATCCATACCTTTCGTACACAGTTTTTATAAGATGAGGACATATAATTTATGTGAAACTCAATTTCTATAATATTATAAATAAGTAGTCTAGCATTAAAAAATAAGAGTCAACCCCATGTATACCATTTCTTTATAAGCTTTCTATAATTTATCATTTCCTTTTACTTATGCAATTTAAAGCTTCCTTTATAACTTTTTTTTATCTTTATTGCTTATACTTTTTTTTTACTTAGTTTGTAGAATTTTGATATTACACACCTTTACCTCTTAGCTTGTTAAATTAAGTTAAGAATTTCACACTTTGTTTGATTGACGAGGTTGTTACATATCTCCATTTAGGATTACATATTTAAGTGAGCTTCTCCTTATTGCAAGAAAAAAAATGAATAATAGGTAACATATTAATCAAAGAATCCATTTATTAATCAACAAATGGGCTCACCTAGTGGGATTACTTTGTTAAAATAATAATAGATTAGCAATCACGCCAAAACTAAACTGGTAAAAACATGATTATAGCACTTGGTGATGAGTTAATCTAAGCAACTAATAGAGGCTATTCCTACGATCCAAGGAGTCTAAAAACAACCCACAAACACAAAGCCAATGGAGTAGCCTCCACAATAAGTGCCATATGATGGCTTTTCATTATCTAATTCCCTTACATCAATAAAAAATTATACCTGGACATAACTATAATGTCTCTACACAATCCACAATGATATCATTTTTCCCAGTGTTATTGTCTCTATAAATCATTGATGGTTACATTTGTGTTTTGATGTCTTTAACAAAACCTCATGATTATCTCTTTTTAGTTTTACATGAGATGATTAGCTGGTCACATGTAGTTTGGTCAAACTCTAATTAGCCAATAATGGATCATTTTGAAGGTATGTTCCTTTATTAGAACTTAAATCTATCTAATGTTGGTTTAAGGGTTATCTGACTAGAAATAGAAAGTAAAACTAAAAGTACTTACCATAATTATATTGTGTTAAGCTGCGTTTGTTTTCCGCTAACTTTTATGTTTGCGGTGAAACAAACGCCGCAAAGTGTTTGGTAACAAACCAAACTACGTTTTACGCTGCGAGGCCCACTAAAAAATTGAGTTTGAAACGCAGTTTTTCTGCAACAGTTTTTTCATGTTTTTTTAACTAAGTTTTGTAAAAATTCTGGAACCCTGTTTGTTTTTGCGTTTTAAAAATACTTTTAAAACAAATAAAAAAAATATTTTTTTATTTGCTTCAAATTAATATTTTTTTGGTGTTTTGAGATCATTTTGATGCGCTGATATCAAAATTAATTTTTTTAAAATAAAAAATGTTATTTTAATACATTTCCAAGTAAAAAGCATTTTGAAAAGCAATCGCAACCACACTTCCAAACACAATTACACCAAATATTTTATACATGTTTTTCACTACACATAAACTTTAACCATAATTTTTACCAAACACATATCTAAATTCAATTAACCACAGCTAACCATATTTTTTAAAAACTTACTTTTTTCAAACCACAACTACAAAAGCTACCTAAAAAATAAATACACTTTTAGTCAATAAGACCATGTAGGCCATGACTGATTAGCTCAAACAAATACAGAACGAGCTCAGGTAGAGTCAATCAAAAACGTTTTTTGGTCAGTTTCTTAAAGAGCATGTCTTTAGATATACTTCAATAACAAGTACTCAAGTAGAAGAGTTTGGAAGTTCTTGATAACAAGCACTCTAATAGATAGTTATATGATCTTATATAAGAATTTATGATAAGTGTATTTCCCTTATATTTTAAAAAATTTAGGTTTATAGGATGTAAAAAAATAAATTCATGTGCTAACCAACGTTGTCTATAGCTAATCCTTATAATAAAAAAACTTTTTTAGTGAATGACAAAAATGGAATTACTCTTAGGTTATGTTTGCTTCCTGGAAACTGGTTTCCGGGAAACCACTTTCCAAACTTTTCTGTGTTTGTTTGACATTAGAAAAAGTTAGTCAACGGAAAACACTTTCTAATCAAAGAAAATCTGGCTTAGTTTCCAGGAAAGTGGTTTCCTTTTATTTTGGACGGAAAACACTTTCCGGAAGTTGTAAAAAATTTAGAAATGTCATATTATTTGCTAATTATATCAAATTTGGTCCTCAAACATTTGATTGCTATATATATTTTGTTTTGAATATTTGTTTTCAATTTCATCTCTTATAATTTAATTTTTATATTAATTTTGGTCCTTATTTTTATAATTATTATTTACTTTTCCCTTATCATTTTTTAATTGAAATTTTTTATCTATCAAATTTGGTCCTCATTCTTTTAATTGTTACTTATTTTATTTGAATTAATTTATGAAATGTTAATTATTATTATTTTAATTTTTTTCATCTTTCAATTTTTTTTTTAGATTTGATCTCTATTATTTTGATTATTATTTATTTTATTTGAGATAATTTATGAAATTATATTTTTTTTCAATTTCATTTCTATTCAACTTTTTATTTTGTAAGATTTCTTTCTCATTATTTTAATAAACTTGAAAAAAATAAAACATTAATAAGTTATTTTCCAGCTCATTTTTCATGACATAACCAAACACTGAAAAGTGTTTTCCAACTTATTTTCTATTACACTACCAAACATCGAAAAATAATTTATTTTCACGTAATTTACTTTTTCATAATTCACTTTTAAAAAAAATTACTTTTCAACAAACAAACAGGATTTAACTTACCAACGCTGTTTATAGCTAATCCAATCATGTGCTCATCACATGACAGAAAATCATTCAATTTTTTTATAAATGAAACTTTTTAAAAAAGAAAACAATAACGCGAAGAAATTAAGAAATCAACCGTCCTTCTGGACCGAATTCATCTCCTAACCCTAACCCTAAAATCCTACTACTTCTACTCCGATTTCCTGAAATTTCCAACATCTCCGATCAAATAGAAGAGTGAGCTAAAGAGTGTATCATTTATAGCTTGCGCTGTTTGCTGAAGAGTGAGCAAAGCAACAGGGACGACCTCAGAGTTGACAAACAGGTCAATAATATTTGGTCGTGATTCTTCCTCATCGGTGCCTGTCGATAGATCCGGTCAACTGGATTTGTATTTGCAATTGCAGTAAGTTGCTTAAAATTCATCCGGTGAAGTCTATTGATCATATAAGAAATGGAGGAGATCTGAGGGAAAGGGTGGTTTGATTTTATCATGAGATGGAACATAGTCTTTTGTTAAAAAATTGTGCAGATGATTGTCTTATTGTAAAGCACAGCTGCTTCGAGTGATTCCATTAAGGATTTGGAGGTATCCAATATGGTTTGAATTTTCACTCTCTCAAGCTATGTTATTAGCAGGAGTATTTTATTCTTGATAATAATAATAATAATGCCATGAGTTTGTGGATTTTTTTTTATTAATCTTGTTATCCGAGTTAAATTATTTCTCAATTACATGTTCTAAAATTAATGATTATAAGAGCATCTTCAATCCAAAAAGCTAAATTGAAAAGCCAAATTGATAAAATGGTTTTTTGAATAGTGTAAATATAGGTTTTTTAATTATGTGCATTCTAATGGTAAAAATCTATTTATATTTTAATATATTTCATCTTAAATTAATTTTAATATAATTATATAACTAATTTAGATATTTTATATATAATATAATGATGATGTTATTAATTATATAATTAATATGAGTAATTTATAAAAGTAATCTAAAATTAATGAAATAATATGAAAGTTAAAAGATATAATTTAAAATTAAACTTAAAATTTATTTATATAAATATTTTAAATTTTCAGCTTTATATGTTCTTGTAAAAAAATTTAATTTTTTAAAAGTAAATTCAAATTCAAACTTTGAAAAAAACCGCCAATATTTTAAATTTTGATTTTCAAATTTTTTTAAAAAAAATTCATGCTTTGAAAAAATGACCGCCACCATTTTAAATTTTAAAATTTTAAATTTTAAAAAAATAACTGTCAACATTCTAAGATTTCAAAATTTGAAAAAATAATCTATCTATAAATATTCTCATATACCTTAACATTTTTTTCTCATCATTTCATTTTTTTCTCTCCAATCAAAAACATATTTCATTAAAATTCATCATGAATCATTCTAATTTTAATTTTTATGATGCTTTTGATTTTGATGATGACACTCCTGTGTTCTCTTTTCAAGTTGCTACTGTTGTGGTTGCTGAAGAAGAATCGAATAATCAAGGGCAGAGAACAGGGTATCGTGGCTCTATTCCTGATCACAATCGTAATAGAAAGGAAGGTGAGTTAAGGTTATATAATGATTATTTTGCAAAAAATCCTAGATTCATTGAAAGTCAATTTCGAAAAAGATTTAGAATGAGTCGTCGTTTTTTTCTTCGGATCGCAAATGCAGTGGAAGCTCATAATCCATATTTCAAACAAATGACAGATGCTCTTTGTGTTCTTTGTTTATCTTGCCTTCAAAAGGTAACTGCAGCTCACAGAATACTTGCATATGGTATTCCTACAGATCTTACTGATGAATATCTTCGAATTGGAGAAACAACTATGATAGAAAGTCTTAGAGCTTTCGTCAAAGCAATCGTAGAAGTTTTTGGTGATTGGTATCTAAGGGCACCAAACAAGACCGATATTTGTCGATTATTATCAATTGGAGAGCAGCGTGGATTTCCAGGGATGTTAGGGAGCATTGACTGTATGCATTGGAAATGGGAGAAATGCCCAATTGCATGGCATGAGATGTATACTAGTCATTGTCGTGAACCAACTATAATTCTAGAGGCCGTGACTTCACAAGATCTTTGGATATGGCATGCCTTTTTTGGAATGCCTGGATCATTAAATGATATTAATGTTCTTGATCAGTCACCTATCTTTGCTGCACTTACTGAAGGTCGTACTGCTCCTGTCAATTATACAATTAATGGGCATGAATATACAATGGTATACTATTTAGCAGATGGGATTTATCCTAATTGGTCAACCTTTGTTAGGACAATCCCAAGACCAGTAGGAGCAAAGAGAAAATATTTTGCAAGCAAGCAAGAGTCCGCAAGAAAAGATGATGAACGGGCATTTGAGGTGCTCCAATCTTGTTTTGCAATTGTACGTGGACTTGTTTGATACTGGGATGAAGAAACGCTTTCATATATTATGAAAGCTTGCATAATAATGCATAATATGATTATTGAGGATGAAGGAGCAATGAACCTTGGATTTGACCATGAACATGAAGTCAATTCCTTTATATCAGTGTCACATGGTGAAATACTAGAACTACATGATTTTCTTCAAACTCATAATCGAATTAGGGATAGAGCAACTAGCTCTCAACTAAAAGAAGATTTGATTGAACATTTGTGGGAACAATATAGCAACGAGTAGAATCTTTAGATTTGAACTTCTTATGTTATCATAATTTTCATGTTTTTTATGTTTTTTTGTTTTTCATTATGGTTGTTATCTTTTAAGTTAATTAATCCTACTTATTATTGTGAAGTGTTAGAGGAACTTCAAAAATGTATTATGAATTGATATTAATTTCATAACAATATATTTAAAATAACCAAGAATTTTCTATATATTTAATTAAAAATACATTACATTACAATAAATCAATCAAAGTTAATTAAAAATTAAAACCCCTCTTTTGTATAATTTCTAACTTTCTATTTTGAAAATACGCTGCAGAAATTGGATCCAAATTAGAAATATCCATTTTCATAATTTGTTCTTCTTTCTCAATCCTGTTCAATTCTTGTTTCTCTTGACTTTGTTGAATCATCATGGCTTGTTGCTCTAACATAATTTTCCTATCTTGTTTCTTCTGATCCTCAATTTCAACTACTGTATCCCTGAATTGTTGTAAGAGATTCGTTACAGATACCTCCCCAACTTTATCTTTTCCTTGTCTACGTTTAAGTCGTTCCTTTGTAGCTTTCTGACCGATTGGTCTATCTTGATAAATCAATGGTTCACTATCTTCTCCTAAACTAACAGAATCAGGGGTAGATGGAGTTGATGAAGCCGGACTTGCATTGACATGACTTTTTTGTTTCTTGTGTGACCTTTGATGTTGACTTGCACGCTCAAATTGTCATTTGGGTTCTTTTCTTAAGATAACCCAACAATGTTCTAGTTGAAATCGTTTGCCAACGCAAGAAGCATACATTTGCCGAGCATTATTAATCTGGTAAAAAAATAAAAAAATTAAATAATGTTAAAATATGTGTTAAACAATTTAACATAGAAATGAATATTAACATTACCCTTGATTCTTCGGTCATTCCACTTTGCTGACGATTTTCAATTTGAGTAACAAATCCAATAAATTTACCGACTTCTCTATTTATTTCTTGTCATCTACTTGAGATACTTATTTGAGAACGATTATTCAAGTTTCCTCCATTCTCTACAAAGCAAGCATGTACGCGAGCCTAGAATTGTTTTGTTTGTTGTTCAACTCCTGTAATTGGATCTTTGCTTGTATTTAGCCATGCAGAGATAAGTAAACAATCCTCCTCTAGTGAGAAATTTTTACTTCTTTGTGATTTTTTTGCCAAATGAACATTTAAATTCGAGTATGTTAAGTCATCAATTAATTGATTAGAATCACTTGGTTGAGAAAGAATATCTTCTGACTTGGAAAGTTGGTAAAAGAGCTTGGAAAATTTGAATCCATCTACATTAAAAAAAAAAAACTCAATTTAAAACCTTATAAGAGAGTGTAAAAAAAGCTCACATTCAATGTCTAGCAATTTTGTAGTTTTCATACATGCGAATTAATAATAAGTATTGCCTCCTACTTGTTCTAACATACCAATTTGACCATTTTTTGGAACTAAAAGAGAATTGATATACTGGTTTAATCATTTTCAACAAGACAAAATATAATTGACCTCAAATTAAAACAGACAATCAAAAATAAATTTTAAATATGTCACTCTATCTTTTTATCAATATCAACTACCATTATTAATTCCTCTCAATTTTATAAAAAATAACAACATAAATAAAAATTGTCTTCCTTAACCCATATTAAAAACATAAAATAATAAAGAAATAAAAATCATCACAAATATTAAATTAACAACAAAAGATCTAAAAAATCAAGAAATATAAAAGAGAAAATAGAAAAAGCTTTTAAACAAGCATACCTTTTAATTTCAGCTAATTAACACAACCGATGTTATTAATTAACCGGAAAATAATTGATTCTTATTTTTCTAAATTTGAGAGAAAGGTGAGGCACAATACAAAATTTTAAAACTACAAGTTCTTTCCTCTTGCATTTAAAGAAAATTTCTCCTACATTTAAAGGAAAAAAAAAGTTGTTGGCCAACGGCTATAAAAATAGTCGTTGGCCAACAATTATTTATTTTGGTCATTTCTACAGTGAAAGGTAGAAATGGCTGGCCAGCAAACAAATAGTCAAAATAGCTATTTGTTTGGGTGCTGCGTTGGAATGAAAAAACTGAAAGAATAAAAGATAAAGTACAATATATAGCATTTGCCTTTTCATTTACCTCATATGTTGGAGATGTTCTGAGAGTCTTTTATAGTTTTGAGATTTGTGGATTAACTGATAATATATAAAAAACAAAACTAGAATTTGATTAATTGATAATATATAAAAAACAAAACTAGAATTTGATTAATTGAGTTGGAAGATTTATTATTATGTAAAGTAGAAGTAGAATTAATACTTTTATTATTGCTGTTTTATACCAAATTTTACTATTACTATCAAGTTGGAATCCGAATTAAATTCCTGACAGTTTTGGTTTATTACTCCTTCAAAACCTGTCTCTCATGCCCCTTTTACTTGTGGTCTCGTATAGCCTCAACCTAGAACAGATTCTCAGTGTTATTTCTCAGTGAAACTATGGAGAATCCAATCCTAACTTCTGTCCCGAACATGGCTCGAAGTAGTGCTGTGGTAGCGCAGGGAGACGTGGTGAACTTCTTCCAATGCATGCGTTTTGATCCAAAGGTGGTGGCTGCAGACCATAAATCTAGTCGTCAAGGGGACTTTAAGCGACACATGAATGCTGCTCTTGGAATTTCAGCAGATGAGTCTTCTGGTTCTTCGAAAGGCAAGGTGGTATTGTCTCCCTCACCTGAAGAAATCAAGCGAGTAAGAGATGGTCTGCGTGGAAGCTCTGCCAAGGGCAGGTAGTTCTTTGAATATTTTGCATTTTACATAGTACCTTTCACTAGTTTAATTAAGTTCTATTAAATAAATAGGGAACGTATGAAGATTTTCGCTGAAGCCTTGTCTGCATTCAACAAGCTCTTCCCAACCATACCGTCAAAGAAGAGGTCTAGATTAGAAGGTTATTCTAATGATAGGCCTAATGCTTCAGTATCAAGCGATCGGTCGGTCCTTGTTCCAAGCCTGGGTAAAATGGTAATTCAAAATCATTCTGCCACCAGTGGCTTTGAACTTGAACAGCAAAAGTCAGAAGAACGGACCAAAAATATTGTTCCAAACAAGCGCACACGAACTTCTTTGGTGGATGTGCGGGTATGCAACTTCCTTTTATTACCCGTTCATGATTGTTTTATTTAATTAACTTGTAAAGTTCAGTATGATTTGTCATGTTGGTTATTGATTAGACATCATCACCTTTTCTGGGTTGCATTTGTAAATTAGTAGTAATACATTTGACCCTGTTTTGGTATCTCCCACAATATTACATGGAAGCCTGCCTGTTTTAGCTAATTTGCCTTTTTATTTTTTTCCTTTGCCTTCCAGAATCTCACTGGATTCGAACCCCTTCTTCTTCTTCTCCTTTGAAGGAGGACGGGATGGTACTATGTTGTTTAAATACCACCTGTTATTTACAACTGAAGTATAAGACTTCCTTCTTTTATTTTTTGTGGCGCCTTGGTTTACAATGCCTATTTGTAATGCTAGTGGTGCCTTCCAGGTTTTCCAAATGTCATGAACTTTCCCGTGTCTTAGTTTCCTTAAGATAGATCACCTCATATGCTCTGACTAATAAAGATGGATGTGCAGGGTAATGCTCTGGTCAGGCCATCTGGTACTGTTGACAGAGACAGGGAAATGCTAAGGCTTGCAAATAGTGGTGCTGTTCAAGGTGAGGATCGAAGTTTATCAATTGGTGTTGATGGTTGGGAAAAGACAAGAATGAAGAAGAAGCGTTCTGGGATAAAGCCTGATGTTGCTTCGAACATGGTGTCAACTAAACCCTCAGATGGCTATCGGGAATCAAAACAGGGAGCGCTGTAAAGACCTGGTACCGATGCTCGTTCAAGATTGAATATTGATTCCCATGGGTTCAGGTATGCCTTCTGAAAGTGATCTATTTCTCTACCTGCATGTGATGACTACAATAGCACCCGTGAACGTACACCACTATGTTTTACCATTTCGTTTAGTTATCATTTGTCCATAATTGTTGAGTTCCTTACGCTACCTCTGTTATCTCCTAATTGTTGTTTTACTCCATTAGGAGGATTTGTATCAAACACTCATGTTGTTGTTGATATATTAACTGTCGTTGTTATGGTTGTTTGATCATTGGCGTAGTGGCCGATCACAATTATCCACAAGATCTGTCATTGCAGTCATTAACAACTATATATTGGTTATCATTGTTATGATTGAACATAATTATCTACTGGTTATCAGCATTGGGCGCGCGCGCCACACACACACACACACGTATATATAGACAAGGCCAACATGAATATACTTATAGTTTCGGGCTAGATGTTTTTGTAGGGATTTTTGAGAGAAGAGTTGAATGGTTTCAAAAGGTTTTGTAAGTTGAATATCTCTTTCTTCAGTTTTGATGGTAAAATCTGTTTTGAAAATATTATATTTAGATTTTTGATAAATCTGAGTTTGAGAAATTTTTGAAAATTTTCAATCATCAATGTTTTTTGTAAAGTCTTCAATAGTTATTCACTTTATACTATCCTTCTGCTTTCAAAAGATTCAGAGGTAGAGGAAGCTGAAATGGAAGTAGTCCTATGAAAGACAGAATCCATAGAAAGGAAAGATAAACTAGAAAACAGGCTGCAGGTTATATGGATTTATTGCCCTAAAACTCAGACGGGACTTACACCATTCAGTTGCATACCTATAGTCTAATGGTCTCTTGTTCTTTCTAAGAATATTGACTTTTATGTTACTATTCCTACCCAGATCCCAATAGGCTCTGATACCGTCTAGACAGATTTATCAGTATGTGGCGTTGTTATACCTGAGAATGATCTAAAAGATCGGGTCACAGGTTTCCAGCCTATATACTGATTTTATAAAAAGAACAAGAACAAAGAAAAGAAGAATATAAATAGATTTCTGATGCGAATGAACAAGGCAAGACCAACAATGTCAGGATTCTTGATCAAACACAGAGCATACTTAAATATAACAAGAATAAAAGAACAAGAACAGATATAACAAAAATGTAGATAAAAATAAGATTTTCTTACTTAAATTTGTAATGAAAATTAATACAGGAGATATTGGTTACAGAGGAGAACAGAGATGGGTTACAGATATGAGTTACAGGGGAGAATAAAATTTTCTGAGGAAAAAATTAGTCTGACCTCTGAGGTTATAGGAGTCTCCTTTTTATAGACGAGTTGTCATGGAAGAGGCCAAAACATCTTGTTGAAAAGTTTGGAGATGCCTTCAGAACCCATATGAACCCATGTGGTATTGCCTGCCTTGATTTGGTAATGACAAAATGGAAGATACCCATGTTTTTTGTGGGACTTTCATTTGTTGTCTTCTTGCTACCGATACTTGATTTGTATGTTTATAGTAGCAGGTAAGAGTTATAGGGAAGAGTAAAATTTTCTGAGGAAAAAATTAGTCTGTCCTCTGAGGTTATAGGAGTCTCCTTTTTATAGACGAGTTGCCATGGAAAAGGCCAAAACGTCTTGTTGAAAAGTTTGGAGATGCCTTCAGAACCCATGTGAACCCATGTGGTATTGCTTGCCTTGATTCGGTAATGACAAAATGGAAGATGCCCACGTTTTTTATGGGACTTTCATTTGTTGTCTTCTTGCTACTGACACTTGATTTATATGTTTGTAGTAGCAGGTAATATATATATATATATATATATATATATATATATATATAGAGAGAGAGAGAGAGAGAGAGAGAGAACCTTCTTATGATAACAATTACACTCACTAAAGAGGGAGACCGAATACAAGTTTTTGAGAAGTTAAATCTCACTTTTTACATTTCTTCCAACTCCTAAATAATACAACAATACAATTAGTGTTCATATCACTAATTAAAAATTCAACCAAATAAATTTTCATACATTCCAGAATTCCAAATTAATATCCACACATTACAATCAATATGTTAATATCCATGTCAAAACTTTACCAATTAAATCAAACTTGACATGCAATTTTTCCAACTTGCATATGTAATTAAACTCAACCTCATTTATTGACCAACAATACAAAAAAAAAATTAAAAAAATATAATTTAACCAATTTATTACAACATCCATAATTCATGCTTCCATATTTTTCCTTCCATACCACCAACACACAACACACTAGGGATTCTATACTCTTATATTTTTTTTTCCCCCAAAACATAGCCACAAACATCCAATCATGCTATAACCTAAATTTCATCCCATTCACAAAGATTTATTTTCATATATCCTTAATTAATACAAAAATTACATAATCAAGTTAAATTTTTGAATTCTCCATCTTTACAATTATTAAATTTTGGCTATACTTAGAAAAATTCAAGAAAACCATCTAGATAATTGTTTAAAAACACCAAATTCACACATTTTCTTCAATTTTCATAGTTCTCTTCTTCCTCAATTAACCATAAGACTCATTACTAAATTAACATATTCTATATAAATACCAATTAAACTCAAACACAATTCAATCATATTATAGGTTTATGTTAATTAATTTAGTTGATCCTTTCATAATGCCTATTAAAGATGGTGTTAAATCCTTCCATAGCTCAACCACTACGAAGCTATTAATACACTCTTATTATATATTGCACTATTTATCAATCACACTTTCCAATAAAAAACAATCAATTGTAATATTTAATTTTTTTTATTCTATGATACATCCTCTTACCTTAAAGTTAAAATTAACGATTACATGTATAATAAATAATGGTTTCAATATAAAATACCATACAAGTCAATTTTTATTATGAAAGACAATTCAATTTCAACTCAATGGATATCAACCTAACCCAACCCAAATAAGTGGGTATTTTTTTTTATAATTATCTTAGCCGATAAATAATGGATATGGTATGAATATTATTAAATTCAATCTAAAACCAGCCTGAACCTAACCCAAAATATATATTTAGATTATATAGATACATAACCGTTGATTTTAACAAAATTAATTAATAAAAGAGTACTGAAGAATAGAAACTAACTTAAGTTTACAATTTGATTTTTTTTTAATAAAAGACATGTTTGAGAAATTAAATATAATTAAAAGGGATCAGTGTTTACTGTAGACTGAATTACTATGGACTAGAAATGCTTTCATTGTGGATTGCACTATTCGGTATTGTAGGGTGAATTATTATAGATTGTGAGTGCTTTCACTGTAGATTTCACTATTTGGATTTGCTCTTTGTTAAAAGCATTGTGGGTTAGGGAGACGTGATGGCATGATTGTCCTTGCCACAAAGAGTTGCAAAGACTGCAGGAGGGTGAGGTTATCTTTTTGGTTAGGGAGAAAATAGTCAGTTCAAATTTTGATGGGGTTGCACAACCCAAGTTGCAGACACCTAGCGCTCGGCTTCAAGCCAGGACGTTAGGGTCAGACCTGCGCGCCTAGGCAATAGACACATGGCGCTGGGGCAAGCCAGCGAGCCTAGCAGCAGTACCAGGCTGCAGACACTTGATGTTAGGGCTGCTATAATCTGAGCGTTAGGTAAACCCGCACGCCTCGTTGAAGACTCAACAAGTGGTTCTGCAGGCTTGCGCTGCACGGTCTGGGCACCCGTCGCGTTGAAAGCGGACCAAGTGAGCTATTTTGCAGACCTGCGGCCTGGAGTCTGCGGCCGAACGTGCTTGACTCTGCAGAACTGCGCGCTGAGTGCAGACCAGCACGTCTGGGTCTATTCTGACTCGCACCTTAGGTCTACAGACCCGGACGGCAGTGTCTGCAAACCCTGCAAAGAAGAAAAATGAAAAAAATATATAATATCAATTATTATTATTATTATCATTAATAAATCTTTTAAAAACAAAATTATTACTATAAAATCTTTGGTCAAACAAGTTCGATACTATTATTAATATGATAAATATTATTATTTGTATTCTAAATATTATTATTTTTATTATAATTAAAAGTATTAGTATTAAAAATATTATTATTTGTGATATAAATATTATGATTTTTATTATAATGAATATTAAAAATACGATTATTTTTGTTATAAATATTATAATTAATATTATTCATATAATAATTAATAAATTTGTAGAAAATATTATTAATATTGAAACTAATAATTGATTTGATTTGAGGGGTAAAATTAAGAATTATTATTACTATTGTTATTATCATTACCAGATTTTTTAAAAAAACAATTATTACTACCATCGACGAAAAACATAATATTTTTTTTTAAGATTGAAAAATATAAGAACTTGGACAGACAAGTTAAATATTATTATTAATATTATAAATATTATTAAATTCATTAATATTATTAAAATTAAAATAAATATTATTACTATGGAAAAAAACATATATTTGATTTTAAGGGTAAAATTAATTATTACTACTACTATTACTACTACTAACTTGGGTCGGGCATATCTTCTAGAGCCAAGAAATTTGGAGCTGGAAAAGGCACCTCACCTAACTTGCTTGGGAGTGGCAAAAGCGCATACCCAAATCACTTGGGGGTTATAGTAATGAGTCAGGACCCAATTCGTTTGGATCCTGCCTAATTTCAAGGCTAATGGGTCTTACTTCAGGACCCAACCATAATGGGCCATTGTCCGGACCAAATTTGCTTGGGTCCTGCCTCGGACCAAAGGTTAATAGCTCTTCTTTCAGGACTCAATACGCAGGACCCCAGCATAATAGAGCCGACGTTAAGATCCAATTCTTGTGGGTCCTGCCACTAGACCAAACCTAATGGGTCCTTTTTCGGGACCCAATTCTTTTGGGTCCAGCATCAGGATCCAAGGGAAAGGGTCTTGCGTTCAGATCCAAGACTCATGGGTCCCTACCTAGCCCAAGACATTTGGGTCAGGCATCCGGACCCAAGGCAAATAGGTCCATATCAGGACCCAGGGCTAATGGGTTCTCTGTCCTAACCCAAGTCTAATGTATCTTCCGTTGAGTCAGATCCATGGCTATTGGGTCTGACATTTCAGAGGGGCCTAAAGCTCTTGGGTTTGGTGTTGTAGTTAGACACAGTTAAACTTGGGTAAATGGAACTTATTATTAATATTAAAAATATTAATATTTGTGTTATAAATATTGTTTTTTTTGTTATAATTAATATTCTTAATATTAAAAATATTATTATGTGTATTATAATTAATATTATTGTTTGTATTATAATTATTGTTATTTTTATTAAAAATATTATTATTTTTCTTAGAAATGTTGTTATTTTTTATCATAATTAATATTGTTAATATTAAAAATATTATTATTTGTTTATAAATTTTATTATTTTAATTATAATTAAATTTATTAATATCATAATTAAGAAATTTCAAAATATATCTTTAATTTCAAAAAACAATCATAGATTTGATTTGAAGGATAAAATTATTATTATTATTATTATTATTATTACTACTACTACTACTACTTTCGAAGAAAAATATTATTATTATAGAAGAAAAACAATGAGTTTTATTTGAAGGGGTTGAAAGCTATAAAAACTTAGGCCAGACAAGTTTAATATATATTATTAATATCATAAATATTATTAAATTTAAAATAAATTGTATTACTATAAAAAAGAACATAGATTTGATATGAAGGTTAAAATCAATTATTATTATTATTGTTGTTGTTATTGTTGTTTTATTATTGTTCTTGTTATTGTTATTGTTATTGTTATTAACTTGAGTCTGACATATCCTTCTAGACCAAAGAAACTTGAGCTTGGAAAGGCGCACCTGACTTAAGTTGCTTGAGAGTGGTAGAAGCGCGGATCCAAGTTGATAGGGTCATGTCCGCACTTCGAGGTGTCTTTAGACCCACACTTGGGGTCTATAGACCCCTTAGGGTGGCACACCCGTGCGACTGAGTTTGCAGACGCTGTAGAGAAAACAAATGAAAAAAAAATATAATATCAATTATTATTATTATTGTTATCGTTAATATTTATTAATATGATAAATATTGTTATTTGTATTCTAAATATTATTATTTTTATTATTATTAAAATTATTTACATTAAAAATATTGTAATTAATAAATTACCATTATTTTTATTTTTTTATTATAATTAATATAAAAATTACCATTATTTTATTATAATTTTTATTATAATTAATATAAATATTACCATTATTTTTATTATAATTAATATTATTCATATAATAATTAATAAATTTGTAGAAAATATTATTAATATTAAAAAACAATAATAGATTTGATTTAAAGGGTAAAATTAAGAATTATTATTATTATTATTGTTATTTAAAAAAACAATAAATGTTTTTATAAAATTATTATTGTCATCAAAGGAAACTATAATTTTTTAAAAAAAGATTGAAAATATAAGAACTTGGGTAGACAAGTTAAATATTATTATTATTATCATAAATATTATTAAATTCATTAATATTATGAAAATTAAAAAAATACTATTGAAAAAAATATACATTTGATTTTAAGAGAGAAATCAATTATTATTATTCTTATTAACTTGGGTCAGGCATCCTCTTCTAGACCCAAGAAAATTAGGGCACTAAAAGTGTGTGTCACCCAAGTTGCTGAGTGTAGCCCGACCCTGCCTACCCAAGGCTCAGGGCTCCAGTGTCCAAACCCAAGGTTGTTGGATCCCGCATCTAGATCCAGACCTATAAGTAATGCGTCCACTCAGACCAAGTACAATGGATCCATCATCGGGACTCAATTCAGTTGGGTCCTGCATCAGGATCCAAGGATAATAGGGTCGTCGTCTGGACCCAATTTTCTTGGGTCCTACCTCAGGATCCAAGGCTCATGGGTCGTGGTGGGTCCTCCCTTAGAACCCAAGGCTCATGGGTTTCGACTTAGGACCCAATATTATTTTTATTGTAATTAAAAGTATTCATATTAAAAATATCATTATTTGTATTAAACATATTATTATTTGTATTATAATTAATATTATTAATATTAAAAATACAATTATTTATAATAATTATTAAATTTGAAAAAAAATATTATTAATATTGAAATACAAAAATAAATTTCATTTAAAGGGTAAAATTAAAAGTTGTTGTTATTGTTGTTGTTGTTATTAAATTAAAAAAAAAACTATTAATACTATCAAAGACAAACCATAAATATTTTTTTAAAAAAAATAAAAAATATAAGAACTTGGACAAACAAGATAAATATTATTATTAGTATTATTAAATGTTTTAGAAAAAATATTATTACTATAAAAAAAACTAGAATTGATTTGAAGGGTAAAAGCAATTACAACAACTACTATTATTATTATTAACTTGGGTCAGGCACCCTCTTCCAGACCCAAGAAATTAGGGTCTCGAAACGTACGTCTCACCCAAGTTGCTTGGGTGTGGCAGAGTGCAAACCCAAACCCTTTTTTTCGTACGTCCTACCTGACCCAAGACTAATGGGTCCTGTGTTAAGATGTAATTCGCTTTGGTGCGGCGTCCAGATCCAATTATGTTGAGTGCTGCGCAGGATCCAATGCACTTGGATCAGTCATTAAATGGGTCCTGACATAGGACCCAAAAGAATTGGGTCCACCGTCAGGACCCCATTCTCTTGATTTAGCCCAGGACCTAATTCGTTTGAATTAGCAGCAGGACCCAAGGCTAAGGGGTCATGCCTCCATGACCCAAGGTTAATGGGTCATGCGACATGACCCAATTCTCTTAGGTCCGCACTAGGACTCAAATCTCTTGGGTCTGGTGTCTCGAACCAAGGCTAATGGTCTTTTGGTCACGACCCAAGTCTAATGGGTCCCGTGATAGGACCCAGAGCCTTGAGTCCAAACGCTTGACCCATGAGCCTCAGGTCCAAATGTCTAACCTAAGAGATTTTCGTCATGCATCAGGACCTAGTTCTCTTGGATCTTTGATTTTTATGATAATAAAAGGTGAGCCCACAGCCTAGTGTGGGCCACCTAACTAGTAGCGCAAAATATAAAAGCGTCTTGATAGGTTTCTCTTACATATTGGATTGTTCACAAATTTCATCTTACTACTTTTGATAATTTTCATAATATACGCCTTCTCTTTTTCAAATTTATTTGATCTCTTAATTATTATTTTTTTTTAAAATGTAGCTACTCCATCAAGTATCAATTCCAATTTCTATTAACTTATACCATATGGATGGACATTGGTATTTTTTCCAAAAAAAATAGATTTTAAAAAAATCAAAATAGCTGAAATCTTGGAAAAAAATAATTTTTAATTTTTTTATAATTGTTAGAAATTCAAAAGTTAAACTAAAGGAAATTAGCCTAACACATGTTTATATTTTACACCCATCCTCCAATCTATCCGTATAAGTCTAATTGTTGTGAATTTATTAATAAATGCAATATTATTCTTTTATTAGATATTCTTATCTAAATTGTCAAAGATACCCTCAAGTGAAAAACTCATACCTAACATAAATTATTTAAAAATGACCATAAAACAATGACTTTTAACACCACATTATAATTATTTTTTTAATAAATTATGTGAGGTATGAGTTTTTCTCGTGAGAGTATTTTTTTTATGAATTTGCATATAAATATGAATTAGAAATTGGAAAAAATAATAAAGTAAAAGACATCAAACCTAGGAATTAAGCGTCGGACATGTAAGGATGCGGTGGCATGCGTTCACCACTAATATTATTATATCAAAATAACTCAATACAAGTACATATTCACTATTTGTATATTATATAGTTTAACATTGATCATCCGGCCAAAGCAGGCAACCCATACCTTTGTCAATTCACTGGTCCGACTGATTATGAATGATAAAAATACCCTACATGATACTCAACATAAAACTAATCCTATACAAATACTAGCCAAGCCCAACCTAGAAAGAAAATAACGAAGGAAACAAAAATGGCATTGTCTTTTTAGAGACCTAAAATGACTCTCTCTCCCCCTCCCTCCCTTCCCCTCACTCGTGCCTTGTCCAACCAAAACCAAAACAAACTACCCTTTTTCTCGCAAACGTTGCCCTTAACATGGTCTGCCATGCTACTCCTTAAAGCAACAAGTCTTGTGCAATCCTGCCAAATCATACCTGAATATTTGACACGACCAAAAGATTGATGTCTTCTCCCAAGTGTAGGAGTGTCAAAGTAATAACCCATCAATACTAGGGTTGAACCACAAGGAAGTAAACTATATAAATTACAAATAATATATATTTAATAAAACAAAGAGTTTATGAGAATTTTATGGGATATTGATGTAAGGATAAAATAAGGATAAAATAATTGTCAATTTTAGAGGATCCACTAATGATATTTCAAATCAGTATATTATAAACTCTTTTTATTACTCAACTGGAAACCACACACAAAGGAGGCTCCAATCGGATTATAAATTGTTAACATGATTATATTAGTTATCATATTTGAATAATGTTAATACTTGTAAATGTTGTCAGGTATTCATGATGATAGCTTATGTTAACAACAAATCAAGTTCCTTTCATAATACAGGTGTCGGTTATACCATACAGTTGGGTTATAAAAGTGTCAAGTATTTGTTGTACCAAGGGTTATACAACATAAATCTAATTAACCATTTAACAAGCAAAGTATTAAAAGTGAATAAGATAACAAATACAAAACATGTTAGTATTAAACATTAAAGTTCCTATTGAGTTTATACTATATTTATTCTTACACCATTAGAGTAACCTTTTCACCTTAACATAATAAACTTAACTAAACATAATGAAAGACAGAAACATAAATAAACAAGATAAGAACATAAATAAGATATAAGTTAACTAAGTAAAGGAAAGGAAATGAAAGCATAAACAAGAGATTAATGAAAGCAAAACTTAAGCATTACAAAAATATAAAGAGAGAGAGCAAGAACATGATCTTGATCTGAAAACCAAAATACCTAAATACGTGGCAAATACCTCCTTTTATATGTCAAAATTTGAAACTATTGATTTGATAACTAATTGTTAAGTGGGTGGCCACCTCTTGACTTGGTAACCATCTTTATCTTCTTGTTTGCAGAAAATATCATTGCTAACATCAGAATTTGAATAGATAGTCTTCATGAAAGTTCTGGGGAATTGTCTCAGCTTTCCAACAAAATAAGAATGAGGTCATTTGGACATTTAGAACTCGAGATATGGGCTGAACATTGAACAGTATCTAGGTTGCAGGACAGATTCCGACTTCTCTGTTGTTGCTACAATTTGAACTTGAAAACGGTCCTTTTAAATCTTGGACTCTTCATGAATGTCTTAGCTTTCTATCGATATAAACTAGACCTAAATCCAAATTCTACAACTCCAGTTATGATCCAATAACCGAATGGTGTTCCAATTTGAATTCAACCAGCATCTCTTTTCTAAGCTTAGCCCTCTCTTTTTCTTCTCAATTTTAGTGGTTTAACTCATCAATTAATCATTTGATTTATGTGATAAGCCTGCATTTAAAAATAAACATTTATCATAAATTAAAGGTATCTTATATTATCAGACTTGTTATTATAAAACATACTCTAGTTCAGGAGTTATTGATACTTTAAATGCAAAATAATGATATAAAACCTTGATAAAAATGCATTTTTAAGTACTAATCAATATTATACCCCAACCCTCAAAGAAACCAAACTAAATTCCCTACTAGATTCCATCCCTACACATATAATGAGTATAAGGATGTTAGTTGACTTTAAAGTAAAAGGGTAATGGAGGATTCAGATTTATAGAAAACGAATAGAGGGTAAGGATTTGGCCATAAAATAAGGTCCTAGCTTGTTGTATGTGGTTTATAAATGGCGCAACAATGAGTCAAGAAATGGGGCCTTTTAGGTTTCTTTCTTTCTATAGAAAAAGCATTAGAGAAGATTGAAAAAAAAAAGGCAGTGAGTTAGAAAGAAATAGAGAAGTAAAATAGAAATTAAAACAAAAAAGAAAAGAAACGATGGGAGGGGAGGGGAGGGGAGGAATTTTGAAAGGAAGATAAGGAGAAAATTAGGAAGAAAAGGTTCTAACGTAGAAAAATTGAGAGTTATTGGAATTAAGTGTTTCCTATTTTTAGGATACTGTTTTTCTTATTTAGAAAGAGATGATGAATTAAAATTAATTTTTAGGAAAGGACTTTCTCTTCAAGAGTGGTTAGAAGAGCTTTAAGAATATTATTCTTAGTTCTACTTAAATGATATAAAACTTTAAGAGAGGATTCTTGGTTCAATATTGAAGCAATACTTGAGGACTTGTAATGAAGAAGTTAAGGAAGATACATACGAGGGAACTCTAGGCCCAAAGATGTTAGTTTGAAACCCCTCTCTTGATTTAGGTATGTGACTACGTTGGGGTTACTTGTATTTTGATGTTTGATTCGTCATGTATTAAGCCAAGTTCATGCCACCATTGTCTCCTTTTCACTCAACACATTAGCTAGCTAGATACCTTGATATAAATGGTCATAATATGTATTTCATATCAATGTTAAAAGTTAAAGTTGTTGGCTCAAGGCTATTCATTGCTTCTAATTTTGATCGAATCAAACTATTAATTAGTAGGTTATTGTTGTAACCTAATTTTTGATATATATATATATATATATATATATATATATATATATATGTCTTAAATAAATAAATAAATAAGTGTATTAAAAAAGAGAAAATTGAAAAAAATGCAATTAGAAATCAAATTATGAAGAAAAAAATGAGAAAATGATTGAAATTGGCTTACTAAAAAACCAAGCATTGAATTTGAAAATGAAGAGAAGTTTAGGAGTCGTTTTAAATATAATCAGGTATGAAATTGAGAAGAAGTTGAGGAAAAGAAGCTATAATTGGCTAAAAATTAGAAAGCCAATGATTAAATTGGAAAAAAGCATCAATATTGAAAGATCATTTTAAATGCAATCATGGAAAATATTGAAAGAAATATTAAGAAAATAGTTGAAATTGGCCAAAAATTAGAGAATTGAAAAAATAAAGACGAAAATGAAAAAGGCATAGAAATTGAAGGACTTATTTGAGAATTCAAAACTTTCATTTTAAACCCAAAATAACATCATTTCAAAAACAAAATTAAAAAAAATAAATGAGATGACATGTGTTGGGAAAAATGACGTTGTTCCTTTAATAAAAAAATAATAATAGCCCAAGATTGTTGTTTTGCTCATGCATGACCCCAAATAGTTCTTCTTCTTCTTATGGCTATTGTGTAATTTTGTTTTCTTTTCCTTTTCTTCATAACTTTGATTGTATCTTTGACCTTTTGCTTCTCTCTCACGCCTCTTATAAATGTCGAGAAACACATCGCTCGTCTCACATGCATGTGTACTATATGTTAAGCCCAAGAAACACAATTTTGATCCTCTTAAGGTTGCATTTGTTTTGCAACCGCTTTTGCGTTTGCGGTGCAACAAACGCGGTAAAGTGTTTGGTAACAAATCAAACTGCGTTTTGTATTGCGGGATCCACTAAAAAATTGAGTTTGAAACATAGTTTTTATGAAAGCAGGTTTTACATGCTTTGTTAATTGAGTTTCGTAAAACCCTATTTGTTTTTGCATTTCAAAAGCGCTTTTGAAAAAATTTAAAATTTTTTTATTTTTTTCTTTACTTCAAATTAATTTTTTTTTTGTGTTTTCAGATCATTTTAATGCGCTGATATCAAAAATATTTTTTTAAAAAAATATTTTGATGCATTTCCAAGTAAAAAATATTTTGAAAAGCAACCACAACCACACTTCCAAACACAACTACCAAACATATTGGTAACATGTTTTTTTGGTACACATAAACCTTAACCATAATTTTTATCAAACATGTATCTAAATCCAATTAACCACACCTAACCACACTTTTTTTAAACTTATTTTTTTAAAACCACAACCACAAAAGTTACCTAAATGCTGTAAGAAAACTAGTGCGAAAAGGGCAATTCAAGCATGCTTCGACAAAAGTGGCAATTATGTTGAAAGGTTGGCATTAATCCAAAGGGATCAATGTCCATGATCATACCATCAAAAAAAGATTTCAGAACCTTCATCATTGCCCATAAATAGAGATTCAAAGAAAAAAAACTAAGGGATTCAAGTTAGAGAAAGAAAATACAAAAAAACAAGAAGAAGAAATAAAAGAGTTTTAAGCTAAGAATGAGAGTTATTTGAGGTAGAAAGTAATAGATGGGAGAAAAGAAGAAAAGAGAAAGTAAAAAGAAAAAAAAACTCGAATAGAGAAAAAACCAAACCAACTGCCATCTCTATCACTATTAAACACCATAGTAGCTCCTCCCTTATATAGCACTAGCCTTAAAGTAAGACCCTAGTTCTTTGCCTTTTTTTTACCTTAGGTTCTTAAATACAGGCTACTATTCACTTGATTTTTTTTGTTTTATTTTGGTTTTATCTTATTTATAACAACTTTATAATACCATTATATTCATTTCACAAAACTATGTTTTCACCTTTTTAATTAGGATGTGTGTGGGAAAAAAATCATTTTTAAAAATCATCAATTTTTTATTGATGCTTTTTTTTTATTTGCTTTTACTTTTACTAGCTTTACAATAGCATTAGCTTCATTTTATAAAACTATATTTTCACCTTTTTACATATACATATATATAGAAAATATTTATTTTTAAATAAGAATAAAGATTGCATTGACAACTTTTTATCAAGTTTGCGTCATGTTTTGATCAAAGCTTGGTTTTTAAACAAATAGGTTAACGTGTCTCCTAATTTTTAAGGATCAAAGTAGGACTAACATGACCTAGTTCATGTGTATTTGGTATTGTGGTAACTTTTATGGTTGTGATTTAAAAAAAGCTGATTTATAAAAAAGTACTTTTAGTTGAGGTTAGTTTGATATTTATATATGTTTAGTTGAAATTGAGGTTGAATAAAAAGTAATTTAATGTATTTGGTTAAACATACTTTTCAAATTGAGGTTAAAAAATAACTAAAGAAGATATATATTAATATTGATAGTTTTTAATTTAAATATTGTAGATTTAACTACCACTATTACATCATTAAATAAATAATATTTTTTATCAAATATTTTTTATTATTCCATTAACTTACCTTATTTTATCACATATGAAATTCATCCGATAAGGACTATAGTTTCCATGGTATTTTAAGCGTGCAACAAAATCGGGTAAAATATCATCAAAAACAAAATTAGAATTGCGATCAAATTTTACAAATGTTAAGTCATCATGCGATGTCCTTCTAATTTATATAGTGTTATTGAATAATATTAAACACTAGTTTTTCGAGTAAAATATAATTTTTTAAAAAAATTTACTGGGTCGGACGCGGTCTAATGAATAGTTGAGACAATGTTTACGTAAGCAGCACCCAAGTGAATTACTTCACCTGGCATAGACGCGACCGCGTGAGAAGCAGCTGAGAGCTGCTTCTCACAAACCAGCGGTTTCAACGGGCCCCTCATACACAATAATTTGAGTTTTAATGTTACCAAACGAATTGTTTACGCGGTTTGCTTTAAAAGCTGCCGCTGCCGCGTAAACAAACGGTCTCTTCATCCTTATAGTCCCGACATAATAGGAAACTCAAACAATAACATGCGCGCATACTTAATCCAACCTTTTGCACTTATTTATACATTTTTTAAAATTCTTTTTTGTACATATACATATCAAATAAGAGAGGAAAAACTACAGGTCATCCTATAAAAGTTCAACTTCCCCCTAGAATCCACAACACTAGATCTAGACAAAGAAAATTAAAAACAAAGAGAGATCACATCTAAAACAAAACATTAAAAAAAAAAGTCTAAAAAGAGAAGTTACTAGGCTCACTAACCTACTTGAGTGAGCACTACAAGCTATATCATCTAGAAAATAGACCTCTTACCAGGGGCAAATACAAATATAAATGTTATTTCTTTCTACTAACTAGTTAGTGTGTAAATTCAATCAGGGCCATCCAATTTTTTGCCACCAAACTAGAGGTCACTAAGTGCTTCTCTTGAGTTTTAATTCATAGCACATTTTTTATTTGTGAGCTTTATATAAGCACCACGAGCCTAGGTTGCTCTAAAGAAACCTAGAGAGTCAAGATGGCAAAAAAGCTTGACAATGAAAAGTTATATGTAATAAAAGAATACCTTTGAGAGATAGAATACAAAGACCATTATGACCCAATAAAGGCAGTTAAAATGTATCTTATGTCTGACATCATAATACCTAAAAAGTTTAAGGTGTTTGAGTTTATCAAATATATCGCGCACCCGACATCGCGAAGATGTTTAAAAATTAAAATTCACAGAAAAAATAGATTTCTGACATCTCGTTTTTAGATGAGAAAGGTCTTATTTAAAGAGTTGTTATCTAGTACTATGGTCACTAGAAACTCTAACTGATCAACAAAGATTCTATAGTGCGAGACTAATTACACAAAAAATAAAATATTATTAACCTTTAAGCGTCCTACCTGATGTGGGCTGCATTGCTGGCTTTGTCTTAAATTGCTAAGAGTTTGTTAGATTATGCTACCGATGGCCTCCTTGTAATATTCCTAACTTTAGCTCTAATGAATATTCAGATACAAATATTTTTAACTCTGGTGTTGGTAAATATTACGTAAGAAAAAAAACATGGTATTCTTGACTCTAGTGTCAATGAATAAACCGGTAAAAATTAAATTAAAAACAAAGCATACATATTTTTATATTTTTTTTGTTATTTTTTATATTAAAAAAAAAACATGTATCGTATGCTAGATTCACATTTCATAGTAAAAATCCACGGATTAATTATATAGTGAAATCATTAAAAAAAAACATAAGGAACTCACAAATAAATTCAGAAAGGCTTAAGAATTTTTCTGGAATTTTTTTGATATAAAAAAAGAATTTATTTGAAATAAAATAAAGGAGATTAGACATAAAAGTGTGTTTTCCCAAACACACATTTGACCCAAAATAAATTAGGCCGGCTGGCCTGAAACCAGCCTTAGCTTTTCTGTGTTTTTTTTTTTATCTGAAGGGGTGGGATTTAGCTCTATCAACCTTGAAATCTAGACCCAGCCAGCCAGCCTCGTCATTGCCCAAGCCAGTGACCCGACTGGGCAGTAGACACACTGGTGAACTGATTCACGCGTGCATGCATAAACCGGTGAATTATATTTGCATGCACAGTGACAAGTTAATTAAATTTGCAAAAGCAGGGTAGAGAAGAACTTACCCGCTGGAGATGAAGACGTGAGGTTGCTTGATGCACTCTCTCCTCTGTTTCTTCTTCTCTTCTTCTGCTCTTTCTTCTTTGTCTTTCTGTCCTCGTTCTCAGTCTGTTTCTGCTCTTTTTCTGTGTGTTGTTTTTTTTCTCTGCTTTGTTTGCCCACTGTGTTTGTGTTCTGGAGATGAAGGCGAAGCTGGGGTACGTTGGCTTTCTGTTCTTTTCCCCTATTTCTGTCTCGTTTCTTCTCTCTAATCGTCCCCTTCTCTCTCTACTGCTTTTTTTCTTGTTCACCCTCTTTTCGTTCTTGGTGTTTCTGTTTTTCTCTCCCCTCTTTGTTCTCCCTGTCCTGTGCTTCCCCCCGTCCTCTCTGTTTTTTCACCCGTTTTCTGCTTTTTCGTCCCCTGGTCTTCCTTTTCGTCCCCCATATTCTGTGGCCTTTCTCTGGCTTTTATAAAGCCAGAGAACTCCATACGTCCATGCCTCAGTAACTGCCTGCATCGTGGGGGCGAGAGAGATCGTGGGCAGCTGAGACGCAAGGGAGATGAGCAGTTCGTCTAGAAACGGCGCCGTTTTGAAATATGGCCATTTCATTTTGGTCACTGAAGTTTTGAAATTATGTAAGCAAGCCCCTGGGTAAATTGTAATTGGACCCTTTCATTTTAGCTCCATTTACAAAATGGTTCTTGAACTTTAATTTCCTGCAATGTTAACCCGAATATGCCCCAAACTTTGATATTTTTTCAATTAAGCCCCTGATTTCATTAATTAAACTAATTCAAAGTTCAATTAAGTCTCCAAACTTATCAATTCTTCAATTAATCTCCTGATTTCATTAATTAAACTAATCCAAAGTTTAAATAAAATCCCCAAACTTTCAATTTATGTTGTCTTGACCAAAATTTCAATTTATTTTTCATTTATTCATTTTTATTTTTATTTTTATTTTTTTAAAGTTAAAAAATTAGGTTATGACAAAATACAATGGAAAATAATATCTCATGACATATCTACTAATATATTATAACAAAATGGCAAAAGGAGTCCATGACAAGAAAGTTCTGATTCACTTTTTTATAAGAGTTTAAGCAAAGCAGCACTAAGTTAGTACATGAATTTCGACAATAACAAAATCTAAAAGTGGAGGGATTTGGTAAATTCTCTTGTGACATGTGTACGGGTATATTACAGTAAAATGGCTGAAGTAGTCCATAACAAGAAACTTCTCATCTGTTTTTTTCATGAGTTTAAACATTACAATACTAAGTTGATAAATGCATGCGGACAATATCAAGATTCGAAGATGAAGGGATTTGGTATATGTTTTTATAAAGAAGTACAAGTTCAATATGTATGTGGATTCAAAATGTTTCAATAATAAACGTATTCTTTATCTTTAATATTTATTTAAGTGTGATTAATGAGTTTAGAGTGAAAATAAAGTCCTTCATACAAAAATATTTCACAAAAAAAATTTAAAGTGATTATAATTATAAGGATTTGTGTTGCATCAAAGCATTATTTATAAATATTTTTGATCAATGCTCTATCATGACTGAATATTAATTAGAGCTTTTAAGATCGGTACATATTATGTTTTTTTACTTTATAAAATGAAATAATTGTTTTCATAAGCTAAGGTATAAAAGATACTTTAAACTATCATGTAAGTGCTTATTAATAATAAGTACATTGAACTGAACCATATTAGGATTTCATATAAAGATATTACTTATTTCTATAAAAAAAAACTTACAAGAAAGTTGTATAAATGATCTTTAGACTTGAGATCATTAAGTTATTTTATATAGAATGTCACGGTGACCATCCTTCAAGATTAGGATCTTCAAGTGTGGGTGAAAAAAATATGAAATTCTTATCTTTTATTAGTTAAAAAGGTTTGGAGTTACCACCTAATACTTTGATCATCAGAAATCCTAATTGGTTTTCAAAGTCTAATTAAGAGCACTGGTTGTGTATAGGAAGGACAATATAAACCCTAGTACACTCTACCTAAAATAAGTTGCATTGCAATTTGTCTTATTATTAAGGTAATGTTATGTTTTTTCCAACCATTTGTTTGTCTATTGGTTAAAAGTCGATTTACTCTAGTAGAGTGCATCATGACTTAATAGATTATATTTAACCATTCTAGAGTCCAAACATAGTTTTTTTTTTTTTTGTGTTTTTGTTTCTTTTGATGTTTAGAAATATACCTTATATATAAGTTCATAATCCTTGATATTAAAATAAACAAATTGATTTTTTTTGGTGTTTTTAAAATATAAGCCAAGTTCTCATGGATTTAATAAACTTGTTATCAAATCCAAATATGCATGCAAAGTTATATAAAAACTATTTTTTTTAATTTTGGAATTTTTAAAAAATGCTAAATCATGCCGTGTATTTTTTTAATGCAAATATGATATTTATTTGATAGACTTGGTCATATGTAATAAAAAATAAAATTGTATTTTTTTAAGGAAAGATTCTTTTTTTTTTGTATTTTATATTTTAAAGAAAACTAGTTTATTTAATACCTTAATAGCATTTCATGTGCATGTAACAATCCCAAATATTAAATAATAAGGAGCAAAATAAAGGAAACATAAAAAATTATTGCGAATAAGTCACTTAAAGACATGAAATTGAGTTAATTAAAAAAACAAGGGTCATGTTTGGTAAACACTTAAAAAGGAAAAGAAAGAAAGCTCGAGAAATCAGTAGAGTGTGTTTGCCAAACATACCCTTAGCTAAAAGTCAGAGGTTAAACGTTTTTTCTTAAGACCATGTTTGACAAACACGTCTTAGAAACATAAAAATACAAGTTTTCCTTTCGAAAACTTTTGGTATGCACTCTTAACCCTATTGGACTCAACCTAAAAATATGGTTTGGCTTCCCAACTTGAAGCCCAGAGCCCAAAAAAGACCCATGCATAGAAAATAAAGAATAAAGATCAAAAGAATTTTTTTTTTTAAATCTCGCTGAGAACACAAAGAACAAGTGAAGAAACCAAGAAACCAAATTGTAAATTTTGACCAAATCTTGTAAAATCAAAGGCACAAACATGGAGTATAGAATTTTATAACATAATGATATATTAAATAAGAAAAATAAACCAAGAATGACTTGAAATCAAACCTGACAGCTAAGAACATAAACCTTGATATTCAAACTTTTAATGATCAATTAGCCCAAACCAAGTAGTTAATGGATAAAAAAAGGGAAAAGAATAATACATATAAGTTTAGGCTTCAATCGAAGCAAATCAGAAAGGCCAGAAAAATCAAAGCATAAGAAATCAAGAAAAAAAACTCAATAACATTCAAAGGGCAAGAACCTAGAAATTCGATAAGAACCCATAAAAAGTCCTAAAACCTAAAAAAAAAAAAGAAGCTAAATCCCCATAAACAAGTCTTAAACTTACCTCAAACATGCTTATGCTGGCCTACTAAAACTAAAAGAAATCAAGTACAAGAAAGAAATCAAGAACTCATCCACATTACCAATAAAAATTCAAAAGTAAACTTCTGAGATCCTTGAACACTATTACATAGTTTTAACATTTTTTTTCATCATCTATAATATTTATCAAAGCTAGAATAACCCTAACATTATGCCAAAGAGTAAAACGATTCATAATTTAGGCAAATCAAACATCAATGCATTTAACCAAAATAAAACCAAGTGATCAACCTAAACTTCAAAACATCAAAATTGACATTCTGACATACTAATTACATGTTTTTAATAATCCAAGGACATCAAGTTATATACTTAAAATTGTCTTGAACATACTTTTCTTACAAATGCATATTAAATCTAAAAACGATAATATACTAAACACAAATTCTATATTGAAATGAAATCAACAAAATCAATTAAAGAAACAAAATATAAACATGGAAGATATTAAAGGAGAGGTGTGCCTATTGGGCAACCTTATTTCACCAAAGTTTTAGGTATGCCTTCTTAAATAATGCATTTTTTTTATTTTGTTGTTTCTTTCCCTTTATTCTCACTTTAAATCCTTAACTTGTATGGACCTTTTCTCTCTATTTACTCGAGAATTCTTCTATATTTTCTATATTTTTTCCTCCTTATTTTCTCTTTATAATTTTCTTCTCTCATGGACCTACCTCTTGCTCAAGAGCAATTGCTTTTGTATAAGCAAACGAAAATTAAAAGTTGTAAAACCATGATGGTTTCACCAAGAGGTTTTATGGAAGATTCTTATGATTTTGTATGGTGCCTAGTCTCCTTTTTATCCTCTTATAAACTAATCAAGCATAAAAAATAGCGTTGGAGCTATTTCTTTCATGGTGATTTTGTTTTTCAGTCATAATTGATTAGGTTGGGTACCTTGTCAAACTCATTGTAGGGATTGGGATATAAACAAACCATTAATAATCCTAAATCATGTAGAGGGGATGTAGATTTACTCTTAAGAACAAAACACACTCGATTGGGAGTTTTGGAACTCCACATTCATTGATTGGAAGGTTAGCCCTCGATCAATTTGAATCCACCAATACAAAGGAGGCTAACCATGGATTAGATGTTGTCATGTTCATCATGCCAAAAAAGATAGAAATGTTTGATGAGGATAGTTGATTCTTATAGAGAAAGAGTTTCTCAATCAATTAGTGCCAATTAAAGTCTTTCAGTGGTCAGAAAAGCCATATTTATACGCTTAAAAGTGGCATCTCAATCAACCCTTTGACTGAACAAGAAGAAGAGATAATGACTGAATAACGTGTAATTTATCTTCTTGATTAAAGTTCGAGTGACACGTTGCTTGTCTAAACCCTAAAAATTAGGGTTTTTAAATAGGATTTTAAAAATTTTCAATTTGGTCCATATCTTTTCAATTTTAGCATATGCATATTTAATTGACCTAAAAACTTCTAAATTTTTGCAATTGCATCCCTAGAAATATTGATTGAGATATTTTAATTCTCATGCCTTTTAGAAATTACTCCTTGGTTTCCAAATTATTCAATTTGACCCATGTTTCTCATCAAACTTTCAAATTGTTCCAAATTAACCCCTGATTTAATAAATTTCATTCTCTGGATTTCCACGCCTTTTGCATCTTGGTCCTTGATCTTAAGATTCTTTAATTTGGCCCTTAATCAACCTTTAAACTTCAAATTTCTTTCAATTAAACCTCTTATTGCACCAATTTAGTTTTTTAAAGTTTTAATCTAGTCCCTTTTCTTCTAATTATTTTGGATTAACCTGAACTAGGCCTTCAAAACCTTTTAGAAGTTTAATTAAGTCCTTACACTTAATTAATTCCTTTAAATTTTGTCAAATTAACTTTCAAACTTATTTTTTTCCAATTAAATCTTTAAATAATTTAATTAAACCTGTTAGAAGTTTAACTAAATCCTTAAACTTAATCATTTCTTTCAATTTTGGTCAAGTTTAGATTTCAGCCTCAATTTTCTTTTTATTAAGTCTTTCTTTTCTTTAGCCTATCTTGTTAAAATATCATAACTTAACTATTCTTCTAGCATTTTGATTTGTTACAGATCGAGAGCTTATCTTCTCATGTCCTGAAAATATTTTTGGATTTTAAATTTCTGATTTTTTAAAACTTTTTAATAAAACAAAGAAAAATATGTATTTTTTTATAAAATAATTTTGGGGAATCCAAAATTGGGTTATGACATAGAAAATGTTATATTTTGATCTTGAGTATACATTACATTTATCAAAGATGATAAATAGGTAGATATTAGATATAATATAAACTATTTAAAGGTATTTTAGTAATTAAAAGAGGGGGAAAGATCTAAAACTTATAAAAAAATTGTCACCTAGTATTATGATCAGTAAGAATCCTAATGGTCATTCAGATTTCTAAGGTAAGGAATTGGTTATACTAGATGGAAGATACTCACTCTCAAATATCATACCTAAGATATTCATTGTTACTTGTCTTTTATTCTTAATGGTATGTTGTGCTTAATATCATTGGTCTGTCTATATGGGTGATAATAAGTTTATTACAATGAGTTCAACCTTGGGTGTACAAGCTCAAGCTTATCCTTTATAGGATCAAATCATTTTGTCATTCTCAATTAATTGGTGAATTGATATATCTATAATCAACTACTCTTGATCAAGACATATGACCATTAATAGTCTATTAGGAAATAATGGTGAATAATTAGATGAGTCTATATTGGACTTAGTTAACCTAAATCGAATCATAAGAAGAATTGTTGCTAAATATATGTTTAAGCAATCATGGTTCATGGATAACGATCAATGAAGGTTCATATATCATAGGGTGTGTTGTTATTAACAGTCACATTGATTATTTAGCTTTAGGCCCCGTTTATTTGCTGGAAAGTAGTTTCTTTTTGAAAAGTGAATTCCAGGAAGTGAATTATTTTCTGATGTTTGGTAGTGTAATGGAAAATAAGTTGGAAAACACTTTCTAGTGTTTGGTTATGTCATGGAAAATGAGCTGGAAAATAACTTATTAATATTTTATTTTTCTCAAGTTTGTTATAATAATGAGGAAAAAATCTTCCAAATTAAAAAGTTGAATGAGAATGAAATTGAAAAAAAAAATAATTTCATAAATTATCTCAAATAAAATAAATAATAATCAAAATAATAGAGATCAAGTCTAAAAAATAAAATAAATAAAAGTTGAAGAAATTAAAATAATAATAATTAACATTTCATAAATTATTTCAAATAAAATAAGTAACAATCAAAAGAATGAGGATCAAATTTGATAGATAAAAAATTTCAATAAAAAAATGATAAGGAAAAAGTAAATAGCAATTATAAAAATGAGGACTAAAGTTAATATAAAAATTAAATTTTAAGAGATGAAATTGAAAAATAAATATTCAAAACAAAATATATATAACAATCAAAAGTTTGAGAACCAAATTTGATATAATCAGTAAATAATATGACATCTCTAAATTTTTCACAACTTCTGGAAAGTGTTTTCCGCCCAAATTTTCCTCTGACTGGAAAGTGTTTTCCGTTGATCAACTTTTCTAATGGCAAACAAATACAGGAAAGTTTGGAAAGTAATTTCCCGGAAACCACTTTCTGGAAAACAAACATGGCCTTAGAATGTTGCCCCTAATTAATATTTATGCACACCATTCGATGAAGACTTGTGTTTGCATAACTATTGTCAATGGACAATTGTTCAAGGTTAAGATGTTTACATCATGCATGAATGTGTCACCTTGATACCCCAATTGACACCTAAGAGTAATGACCTTTAAGAGTTCATTTATGTTAGGGATTATTGATGGGTATTTGACTTATGCATTTTAAAAGAAGGTTTGGGCTTGAAAAAAAAACAAATATAGGATGAAGGTGTTACTCTTAATCAATGACTTATTATTGTTTATTTACTTTAAATATTGTCTATGAATAACATATTAACATTGAAACTTTTCTCAGGAAAGTAAACAGGCAAGATTTATAACGAAGAAAGGATTTGTTAAAATATTTGAATGTCGGCCTTTGAAATCCTTTTAATATGGGTCAAATCCTTAATGAGTTTTATAAATAAGTTATAAAAACTAATAAAAATACATGTATGAGTGTGAACATTATAAGAACACAAACTTATGTATGAATAGCATAAAAGAATGATAAATAACATAAATATAAACAAGATTCAAGCTTAAAGGATTTGGCCTAGATGCTCTAAAATCAAAAGACTTCGAAAACATATTGAATACATTTACAATGCACTTTCATCCACAAACACATCATGTGAAAAAACACATAAACAAATTCAAATGTCCACATACATATGCAATCAATCTTAAAGCTTATTCAATCTAAAACATCTCATCACAATACACATCCAAATCAACCATAAAAAATCATTAAAAAGATATTTAGGGTTTAGAATAGACCTTCTAAAGTGGCTAAAACCAGGCTAAAAGGGTTGGAATAGTGGTTGAAGGCTGGTGGACAAGGTTGGAAAATTTAATGATGATAACGCGAATTGTGTGGCGTTATTGAAGTAAATTGTGAGTAGAGGAAACATATGGCTTATTTCAAATGAAACACCACTTCTTCCTTTTCTCAATAGTGGTGGTGGTGTCGATCATCGCCAACAATAAACGGAGATCTGATCGTTCAAAGTTTGGTCTTTTTTCCTTTTAATTTTGTTTTTTTTTCCTAAACATCTTAGATTGTAACACACAATTAAGCTTAGTGGTGGGAAGGGGAGGTGTATGTCTTAGTTTAAAAGAATCACCATTTTTTTCTAATGGCAGTGACGGTGTTAATCACCATCAGTTGGTGAGAGAGATTCAGCGCTTGAGAGTTTTGTCTGACTACTATTTGTTTCTCTATAAGCTTCTTTTTTTTTTAGGTTTTTTTTACAAGAAAAAAGTAGTAAAATTATTCGGAAAGATGAGTGAGAGGTTATGATTGTTGTTGTGGTGGATGAAATTGTTATGGTTGGCTGAAATCCAGTGAGGTAGGTTGAGAAGATGTTAGGGATTTTGTGTGGTTGCTTTCTCAAATTTCAGCTTCTTGGTGCCTAGGTTGTCAACTGGAGAGGATTAGGGTGTTTTTTACTTTTCTTTTATTTCTCTCTTTCTCTTTGTTTTTCTCTCCATATATTGGCTAAGATTTCCTACACATTTTCCCTTTTATTTATAATACTCTTCTTAAAGATATGTTTATTTTCGATTATTTATTCTAAGAATATCCTTATTGTATTTTTTTAGTCCTTTAATGATCTTGTTTCGCATTTTCAACCACTTGTCAATTTTGCCCCTGTTTTGATTTTATAAATTTTTATATTTTGATTTTTTTTCTAATAACAAATTTAACATCATTTTTTTAATGGATGCGTTAATAGCTAATTACATCTAAAGCATATTTTTTAATTTTGATTTTTTAAAAAGACATTGAAAATTATTAAATGGGCACAAATGTCTCGAAAACATATTTTTAAATTTTTTTATTTTTTTGAGAAGACATCAACAAGAGAAAAACTAAGTGGAAATTACAAAATGAGCATATTAATGGCCAAAATGCATTGAAAACACATTGTTTTAGATTTTTTAAAAAAAGTTTTTGTAAATATTTTGGAATTGAGGGTCAAAACTGGGTTATGACATATACATCTATCAAATCAAATATTTGCAAGGACATAATTATGAAAACATCTAACCTTTGTAAGTATTGTTTTAAAAAAATTAATTAATATAAATTTTGAAGTATAATTTACCTTTCTATAAGTGTAACATCGTTACATTGATAAATAATAATCACAATGGCTATAATAGCATGATGTTAATAAAATAAAATAAATCTATTACAAAATATAATGTAACATAATGGAAAGCAAATTTCTATAAAGTAAGTGTCACGTTATGTAATGCCCATTTTTTAAAACCTCGGTGTTTGTTTGATTGCTTTTTCTGAGTGTGTTAGCTTTATTAGGTTCAAAACACACAAAATTGCACAAAATTTATTACCAATATACAATGATGCATGGCTAATATTTTTCATAACTAGAACCTTTATGTGACTATTTATTGATCAATTACATGTTTATTTGTTATTGCTAATTTCCTCTCTTGCTAGTTTTGATATTTTTTTTGTTATTTTTTTTAAATTTTTCAGAGTCCAAAGATATCACAAGGCCATAATTCTCCAAGATAGGGATTTTATGTTTTTTTATAGCTCTGAAATGCATGTTATGTGTTTTAAAAACTCTTTTGCATGTGCTTAAAATATTTTATTTAAGTTGTATATTAGCCATATTTTTATTTATTTATCATGTCATTATATGAATCTACTTGTTCATTTAAACATATACATTCATTATTTTAAGATTAACTCATTTTTAAGGTCATATCAAGAGCATTCGTATAGTTTTAACATCAAAGCATGCCCATGATCTTCTTTTTTTGGCACATTTTTCAATGTTGAAATGATGAAAGTGCATTATTGTAAGGAAAAAAAGAGGTTGAATTTTTCTTTAGGTTGTGGTGGATCATTAAACTGTATTTTTCATACTAAAATTGCATTAATATAGAAAGAGCTAAACAAATAATTATATATTTGATCATTTTCCTAACTTTTAGATCATTAATATGCATATTTCAATATTGGTTTTCATGGTCAAAATTGCATGAAACAAGTCTTTTAAGTAATAAAATCATAACTATAACCTTTGTACACATTTTAATTCATCGCAATTTCTAATTTTTGAGAATAAAATACATCATCTCATGTAATCTCATAAGTGTTCTAGTTGCTGTATTTTTTATTAACACTCATTTGTTCGATTAAATAAGGTTATGGTTAGGTGCATTAGATCCTCTTATAGCTTTATATGGTTTGGGCTTGTTCCATTCTTTTAAGTTACTAATGCTTTAGTTTTATTTTGTGTATACGAGGGTTTGATCTGAACTAATACATATAAAATCTTTACTTTCATTGAAAGCTTGCTTTCTACTTTAAAGAATCTAATGGGAAAACCTAACCCTCCATTGTAATTGTACAACTTGGTTGAGTTTAATATAGCTTACACTAAAACTATAAGGCATTGTCATGTGATATGAGTAAATCTCTTATCAAAATCCAGATTCTAATATTCATTGTGGTATTTATTTTCACCAATGAGTGACATGAATAGTCAATAGATCACTTGAAACTTATAATTATACTAAGGTAATTTAAAATAGGTATAAATAAAAAGATATTTCATAGTTAGCGGGTCCAAGGGATTTTATTATACTCAAATGTATGCAATTTATAGTTGATGGCACTAAATAATGGCTCAATTATTGAATTAAGTTAAGTTCTAATGTCAATGTTACATTTGGTGAAAAGTATGACAATATCAATATGGTTTTGAAAGTACTAATTCAAAATGAAGCTATTATGACCTTGTTAGAGTTTTGGGACCTTGTTTGTAGATGTTTTGCTAGGTTTTTTTGAAACATATACATTTATAAATTTAAAAAATTACGGGAGTCCAAGAATCCTGTTAGACAATTTAGGATCTTTTAGGGTTTATGCGAAGATTACCTAAAGATTAAATCTTCTTTTAAGGTTTGATCAACTTCTTCAATGATGGGTTATTGTAAACCAAAGTCATCCAAGTATCTGGCTTCTAACAATAATCCACACGAACCACCAATCAAAAATCTCTTAAAATCTTTTTTTAAAGAAAGAGATTATTATGTCAATGAGTGCTAGCTCTTTTTGTTCTATAACTTATCTAATTTCTCTCTATTAAGAAAATATAAGACATAACATTCTATTTATAGGAAAACCCAATAACCACATAAATGATAAAATATCAATTTTCCTCATTGAATAATATCAAATATATTATTTCAAGATAATTTTTATAATTTTATTTAGTTATGTCCTACTTGATTATTCTAGGTCTATAACTTTAATTCATTGTCATTTTAGTTCTTAATTTCTAAAATTTATATACAATCAACACACTGTTACGTGAGTCTTTTCATAAACACATGTGATCTCTCCATATGAAATCCTATGTGAGTCAATTCAATATACATATCATGTGACAAACACCTATATATTAGTTTCAGGTATTTCTCATACCTGAACTTATAAAAATAAATGCTTCTTTTCATAAAAAAAAAAAATGATATGTATCAGTTTCAACGACTTTAATTAATGTCAAATTTTAATAGAGCATCCGTTAACATACGAATAATATTTTGATACAATTGGAATCTCATAATTATAACAACTTTATAATTTTCTTTGTAAAATATTTTTGTCCAAAAATTTCATCTTTACTCTAGATTTATTAATCAAATATTAATTTCAAAATCAAACACATAAGAATATTAAAGATAAAGAAAACATTTATTAATAATAAATATATTTTTACATAAACAAAGTCAAATATTAAACATATTACAATATATTAAACACAAAAGAATTTTGAATATATTTTTTAGTATGAATGCAATTAAAAAGAGATTCAAATATTAAACATATAAAATAGCTATACAAGAAACATATTACACTAATAACAATGGTTCATAAGTAAACATAAAAAAAACTTCTAAGTTGTTTTAGAAAATAATATCTATTTATGTAAAAAAAAAATTGACCGATATCATTTAATTTCAAGAAATATTTTAGGATTTAGTTTTTCCCCATATGCTTATATATGTTAGATATTGATTTTTATCAAATCAATATCATAAAATTTTCAATTTAAAAATAAATATGATAAAACTAATAATTTAAGAGGTTTCAATGTACCATCCTATATAAATATTTTGTAAAAAAAAAAAACCATATTATATTTATATGAAAAGTGCACTTACATAACCTACCACGTTAAATTATAAAACATTTTATAAGAATTCTACAATTTCTTACTTAGTTCATCCATCTCTCAAGTTTTTAAACTTTTAATTTTTTATATGCATTTATACCATATAAAAATTTGAAAAAAAATTAAGAATTTTAAATCTCAAAAGAGCCAAACCCTTCTTATCCAAAAAAGAATAATCAAAATCTTTATTTTTGATTTAAAATCTTATATAGTAATTGATACTTGGTTAAATTTTTTTCTTAATTGATATAAGATTAAATATTACTTAGTTATAAGATGGTTAAATAAATATTCAATAATGCTATTTAATGAGGAAAAAAACAACAAGAATAAATGATGAGAAAATTATAAGCCATTAGATTTAGGAACCCAACACTAACTTCCATGTTGATTGCATTATCCAATTATCCAATACCTCTTGACTTCTTTTCTAATATAATTTTGCTTATTGTTTATGAAATAGAATTGTTCATAAATCTTTTGACCTCATTGTTCTTTTCCTTACCAAAATAATTTTCTAACTCCTAACTAAAAAAATTTCTTTATATCATATAATAAAATTGGTATTAATAACTATTCTTAATCCATCTCTTATAAAGTTATGAAGCATAAGAACGACTAGTGGTCAGTTACAACCAAACTCAATATTTTTAATATAAAAAAAACTTGGTGTTTTGATGGTTACATTGGTGTTTTGATGTTTTTAGCAAAACCTCATGATTATTTCTTTCTAGTTTTAAATAACATGATTAATTGGTCAAATTCTAGTTAGCCAACAATGGATCTTTTTGAAGGTATGTTTCTTTATTAGAACTTAAATCTATCTAACACTGATTTGAGGGTTATTTAACTAGAAATAAAAGATACAACTAACACTACTTACCATAATAATATTGTGTTAGTTAATAAGATCACGTAGGTTATAACTGATTAGCTCAAACAAATGTAGAACAATCTCAGGTAGAGTTGATCAAAAACTCTTTTTGGTCAATTTCCTAGAGAGCATGCCCTTGGATATATTTCAATAACAAACACTCTATTTGAAGTGTTTGGAAGTTCTTAAACACATTTTAAGTATCACATATGCATATAACAAACACCACAACAAGCTCAATCTAATTTGGACATAATTGTATAAAATATCTCATCTATCCCACAAGTATATAGGTATTCTTAAGCCAATTATATGACCTAACCATCTTATTTACAATCAACTCAACCTATGCTTGAACAATTTAGTGCTTCTCAGATTGCTTTCTATTAAGGCAATCTCAATATTTAGTATGTTGTGGATCAACAAACAAGCAAAGAAAAATAAAATTAAATTAACCCAATAATTAACATTTAAAGAACGAGCAATGGCTTAATTTTTTAAACCTAATATATAGAAATGTTGTTTAAGATGGTATGATTGACAAAGTTAGAAAGAAAAGAAAGATTTATATAAATAGTTATATGATTTTATATAAGAATTTATGATAAGTGTATTTCACTTATATTTTAAAAGATTTAGGTTTGTATGATATAAAAAAAATAAAAAATCATCTCTAACAATCAAATAAAAAAAAAGTAATGATAATTAATTGTGTTTATTTAAAAGAAAAATTAGAAAACTAACGCTTAATAACTTATGTTTAAATCTACCCTTTTAAAATCACAAAAAATTTTCAGAACTATTTTTTTTTAAATTAGAATAAAAAACTACCATTAGATTATTCCGTAAAATTGTTGTGTCGAAGTTCTGTATCCGTCCAGGCACACAGTTCAATCCCTATAATAAAAAGCTTTTTTAGTGAGTGACAAAAAAGGAATTACTCTTAGCTTACCAACGCTGTCTAAAGCTAATCCAATCATGTGCTCATCACATGACAGAAAATCATTCAATTTTTGATAAATGAAACTTAAAAAAAAAAAGAAAACAATAACTCGAAGAAATTAAGAAATCAACCCTCCTTCTAGACCGAATTCATCTCCTAACCCTAACCCTAACCCTAAAATCCTACTACTTCTACTCCGATTTCCCGAATTTTCCAACATCTCCGATCAAATAGAAGAGTGAGCTAAAGAGTGTATCATTTATAGCTAGCACTGTTCGCTGAAGAGTGAGCAAAGCAACAGGGACGACCTCAGAGTTGACAAACAGGTCAATAATATTTGGTCGTGATTCTTCCTCATCGGTGCCGGTCGATAGATCCGGTCAACTGGATTTGTATTTGCAATTGCAGTAACTTGGTTAAAATTCATCCGGTGAAGTCTACTGATCATATAAGACAAGGAGGAGATCTGAGGGAAAGGGTGGTTTGATTTTATCATGAGATGGAACATAGTCTTTTGTTAAAAAATTGTGCACATGATTGTCTTATTGTAAAGCACAGCTGCTTCGAGTGATTCCATTAAGGATTTGGAGGTATGCAATATGGTTTGAATTTTCACTCTCTCAAGTTATGTTATTAGCAGGAGTATTTTATTCTTGATAATAATAATAATAATAATAATAATAATAATAATAATAATAATAATAATAATAATAATAATAATGCCATGAGTTTGAGGATTTATTATTATGTCAAGTAGAAGTAGAATTAGTACTTTTATTATTGCAGTTTTATACCAAATATTACTATTACTATCAAGTTTGAATCCGAATTAAATTCCTGATAGTTTTGGTTTATTACTCCTTCAAAACCTGTCTCTCATGCCCCTTTTACTTGTGGTCTCGTATAGTCTAAACCTAGTACAGATTCTCAGTGTTATTTGTCTGACTGATTTACACTTAAATTGATGGTGTCGTGATGGTGAACTGGTGGAGAAATAAGCGTAATTTATTGAGGCTGCAATCTTCAAGACCACGGCTACTTACCAGTCTCTCTCTTCTTCTTTTTTCCCATTTCTTTTAGTTTGATTTTTTTGTTGGTCCTATTAGAAGTGCAGATTATATTAGCCATTGTAATTTTATCATTAAAAATTTAATTAGAGATGATATTCAAGTCTCGTGTCTGAAATCGGTTAGTTTTGGTGGAAAACGTCTGCCAGAAAGACTATTGGAATCCATATGATTACATCAATGAATAATTTGACTTAATTAGGGATGTATGGATAAATGGGAGACTAACCTTAAGGAAAAATTAAGCCATCATCCCAAATTTCTAATTTTATCATTGTTTTTCTGCAATCAGAAAGAGTAAGATTGCACAAAAAGAAAACTTATACTAAAAAACACTAATAACTATTAATGCAATGATTTTATGAATCATTTGTATGGCAAGTAAATCACTTATATAACATCATTTGCCATTTGTTTCATTGGTATTAATGTTTTTATGTCGGACTTTTCCTTTCAAAAAAAATGGTCTTTAAGAAGTAACAATCTCATAATGCTGATGCCTGTAAACCTTGGAAAGAATATACTAAATTGAGGAACTTGTAATTGAGTGGAATTATGAATCTCAGCATGGTGCAATGCTCCTAATTATCTCAGCTTGGTTTCGTTCTCCTAATATTCTGCAATTTAAAACTATCACTGGTCATGTTGGGACTTTTAGTTCAAGTTGTCATTGTAAATCATATTATAAGTGAACTTGGATTTCAGTTCTTATCCTTTGATTTGTGTCCTTTGCAGGTGTATCATCCTTTATTGTCGTTTGAACTCCAATTTGCCTCTATGTGCTACAATACTACTACTTTTTCATGCATTATTGTATCTATTGGGTTTATAACACAGAGTTTGCTAGGAATCTGATGCAATGGCAACATCTAGTAAGTTTGATATGTCTTCTGATAGCCCGGATAGGCCGATATACTCTAGTGGCCATCGTGGATCCCACTTAGCTGCTCAGATGGACAGATCGAGTAGCTTTCGTGAGAGTATGGAGAATCCAATCCTATCTTCTGTCCCGAACATGGCTCGAAGTAGTGCTGTGGTAGCGCAGGGAGACGTGGTGAACTTCTTCCAATGCATGCGTTTTGATCCAAAGGTGGTGGCTGCAGACCATAAATCTAGTCGTCAAGGGGACTTTAAGCGACACATGAATGCTGCTCTTGGAATTTCAGCAGATGAGTCTTCTGGTTCTTTGAAAGGCAAGGTGGTATTGTCTCCCTCACCTGAAGAAATCAAGCGAGTAAGAGATGGTCTGCGTGGAAGCTCTGCCAAGGGCAGGTAGTTCTTTGAATATTTTGCATTTTACATAGCACCTTTCACTAGTTTAATTAAGTTCTATTAAATAAATAGGGAACGTGTGAAGATTTTCACTGAAGCCTTGTCTGCATTCAACAAGCTCTTCCCAACCATACCGTCAAGGAAGAGGTCTAGATTAGAAGGTTATTCTAATGATAGGCCTAATGCTTCAGTATCAAGCGATCGGTCGGTCCTTGTTCCAAGCCTGGGTAAAATGGGAATTCAAAATCATTCTGCCACCAGTGGTTTTGAACTTGAACAGCAAAAGTCAGAAGAACGGACCAAAAATATTGTTCCAAACAAGCGCACACGAACTTCTTTGGTGGATGTGCGGGTATGCAACTTCCTTTTATTACCTGTTCATGATTGTTTTATTTAATTAACTTGTAAAGTTCAGTATGATTTGTCATGTTGGTTATTGATTAGACATCATCACCTTTTCTGGGTTGCATTTGTAAATTAGTAGTAATACATTTGACCCTGTTTTGATATCTCCCACAATATTACATGGAAGCCTGCCTGTTTTAGCTAATTTGCCTTTTTATTTTTTTTCCTTTGCCTTCCAGAATCTCACTGGATTCGAACCCCTTCTTCTTCTCCTTTGAAGTAGGACAGGATGGTACTATGTTGTTTAAATTCCACCCCTGTTATTTACAACTAAAGTATAAGACTTCCTTTTTTTATTTTTTGTGGCGCCTTGGTTTACAATGCCTATTTGTAATGCTAGTGGTGCCTTCCAGGTTTTCCAAATGTCATGAACTTTCCCGTGTCTTAGTTTCCTTAAGATAGATCACCTCATATGCTCTGACTAATAAAGATGGATGTGCAGGGTAATGCTCTGGTCAGGCCATCTGGTACTGTTGACAGAGACAGGGAAATGCTAAGGCTTGCAAATAGTGGTGCTGTTCAAGGTGAGGATCGAAGTTTATCAATTGGTGTTGATGGTTGGGAAAAGACAAAAATGAAGAAGAAGCGTTCTGGGATAAAGCCAGATGTTGCTTCAAACATGGTGTCAACTAAACCCTCAGATGGCTATCGGGAATCAAAACAGGGATCGCTGCAAAGACCTGGTACTGATGCTCGTTCAAGATTGAATATTGATTCCCATGGGTTCAGGTATGCCTTCTGAAAGTGATCTATTTCTCTACCTGCATGCGATGACTACAATAGCACCCGTGAACGTACCCCACTATGTTTTACCATTTCGTTTAGTTATCATTTTTCCATAATTGTTGAGTTCCTTACGCTACCTCTGTTATCTCCTAATTATTGTTTTGAGCCTTGTGGTTGCTTTACTCCAATAGGAGGATTTGTATCAAACACTCATGCAGTTTTCTATTGTTTGTCACATGATATTATAATGCTATCTTTATTTTATGCCACTGTTGTTTCTTTCCTTTTCATTATCATCCATTTATGGTTGAGTCTACGGTCTAGAATTTTTGTGGGAGCCAACATCAATTTTATGCATTTATACTAGTTGTCGGCCAAGGGTGTGTTAATTAAAAAAAAGGGGGAGAAAAATGACACACCGTTATGGTAAAATGTAGTTGTTTCTTTTAATTTCTGTGATTATCTCTCCTATATATGATGTTTTCCTGTGCTGTATTTTTCTTATATGGGCTAGCTTCAAGGAATTAGTGAAGAAAAACAATTCAGTTAACAGCAATAAAATTCAAAGCACATTTGGTTACACGTACCTTCTTGAGATGCACAGTTACAGCCTTGAATGCCTATTTATGAAGGAGATAAAAAACACATTTTGTAGAGATGTAATATACTGGTTATCTCAAATTTTGACATCAAGATTTTTTTTGCAATAATACAATTTTCCTTTTGTTTCAGTTGTGGAAGTAGTTGTCATTGAGGATTGCTATAACGATTATGTGGTTAGTATATGATGTGCTTGACTAGCTGTAAAGATTTGTGAAGTTCTTGCAACTCTTTACTAAGATCAAAACCCATCACTAGTTCTGGGAATGGTGAAAGGATTTTGGTCCAGATTTTGGCCTCATGATGGTCAAAATGATTTTGCTTTCACTGAAACAATAATCAGAAGTAAATTCAGTTATTCTAAATTATTGTTAGAATCCTTTCTCTGTTTTTGTTTTCAGCTTAATTTAACTTTAGAGGAAGATTTGTTCGGTTATATACTTTTGGTAATTGCTTTACATCCTGCAATCTCCAGTTTGTGAAACAAGATTAACTTGTATTTCTCTATAGGCCTGGAGTTTCTAATGGTGCTGTTGGAGTTGGAAAAATAGATGGTATCTCACAACCAACAGGCTTGAGCGTGCGATCGATGACCCCTAGGACTGACCTGGAGAACAGTTCTCTTCTAAATGATAGGAGAGAACGCCCTCTTGGTTCAGATAAGGAAAGGGTGAATATCAGAGCTGTTACCAAGTATGCACTGCATCCTTAACACATTCATTCACATACCTTTGTTGTTATTTATATTCCATAACTGTTGTTGTTTGTTGTATTCCATTACCTTTGTTGTTATTTATATTCCATTCATTTAGCTCTGTTTCTTTCCTTATCATATTGGAATTTTCTCTTTGGATAAATGGAAAATCTCTTGTTCTTTGAATTGTTTTTTCCTCAAATATTTTATAGGAAACTTTCTTTTTCTTTATCAAGCCCTTCTTTTGCACCGTTAATATGTTTGATCAGGCTGTGCATGGATTCACTATCCTTTGTATCTCTACAATGCTCAGGGCTGTTCGGGATGATTTTAATTCTGCTAGTCCCACTTCCAGTGCAAAAATGAATCCGTCCATTCGGGCTCCCCGATCAGGTTCAGGCATTATGCCCAAGTTGTCCCCAGTTGTCCATAGAGCAACTGCTCCCAATGATTGGGAGCTCTCTCATTGTATGAACAAGCCACCTGCTGTTGGAGCTAACAACCGCAAACGCACAGCATCTGCTCGGTCTTCGTCTCCACCTGTTGCTCACTGGGCTGGTCAGAGGCCACAGAAGATCTATCGAACAGCTAGAAGAACAAATTTGGTTCCCATTGTTAACAATGATGAAAGTCCCACTTTGGATAGTGTATCTGATGTTTCAGGTAATGAAATTGGGGTGGGATTTGCCAGGCGCTTGAGCGGCAATTCTCCTCAGCAAGTTAAATTAAAAGGTGACACTTTATCGTCAGCTGTTTTATCAGAAAGTGAAGAATCAGGGGCTACAGAGGTTAAATCTAAAGATAAGAGCAGAAAGTCTGATGAGATAGATGAGAAAGCTGGGCAGAATGTTCAAAAGATATCACCTTTGGGCCTTCCATCAAGAAAGAACAAGCTGGTTTCAGGTGAAGATATTGGAGACGGTGTTCGCAGGCAAGGGAGGACTGGGAGGGGTTTTACTTCAACAAGGTCTCTTGTGCCAACAGCAGTTGAGAAACTGGGCAATGTTGGAACAGCAAAACAGCTTAGAAGTGCCAGACTTGGTTTTGATAAAAATGAAAGGTCAACATTCTGCATCAAATTTTCTAGTTATCCATCAATGTCTTCATTTTATCTAGCATTGCTGCATGTCAGATTGGAAACTCATATTTTCAAGAAATATTTTTGTGCAGCAAGACAGGCCGTCCTCCAACCAGAAAACTCTCTGATCGTAAGGCTTATACACGCCAAAAGAATACAACAGTCAATGCAACAGCAGATTTTCTTGGTACTTTACTTCAAAGCCCCTCAGATAATTTTCTGAAACCCTAAATGTTTTCTTTCCATCTCTTCTTTTCCATCCATTTACTTTTGGTTTTGGTTTTTGTAGTTGGTTCAGAAGATGGGCATGAAGAGCTATTGGCTGCTGCAAGTGCTGTTATTAATCCTGGTACTTGTCACTGAAAATTTTTGTTCCTTTTATTGCTTGAATTCTGTCTTTGTTGGTTAATTGATTTGATTGTCACTGCAGACCTAACCTTTGTGAGCTCATTTTGGAGGCAAATGGAGACATTCTTTGGTTTTATATCTGATGTAGACATTGCTCACTTGAAACAACAGGTAAAGCCTTTTGTTTTTCAATTTAGTTTATGTAGGATGCATTAAAATTGTTCCACCTCCACTTAGCAGCATTTTATAATCTTAGCCATGATCATTCAATGTATTAATAGTAATAGCTTAATCATACAGCTAAGTGAGTCCTGTTTGACCTTCATTTAATTTAAGTGTGTGTGTGTGTGTGTCCAAAATTGTTGATAGACTTCCATATTTATCAAATTTCAGTGATTGTGTCCATATCCAGCAGTATTACTCGTGGATATTTGTTGCAAAAATGTGTAGACTATTGTTGCTAATGGTAGAGGACTTCTTTCTTTCTATTTTCTATCATTTTAATGTTTTCCTATTAGATGGAATTATATTCTTGTTTTCAGCAAGATTCATTCATTTAGTTCAGCAGAAGCAGCATGTAGGTAGAGAAAGAAGAATTCTTCATTAAGGGAGATGACAAGCCCATTGATAAAATTACGCATATTGATTTAAGCTCTTGTTGCTAATCAATAACAAATGGTTTATATCTTTGAAATTGAACCATTATCAGCCATTCACAAGTACTTGTCCACCTGCAGCAGTACCATGTATGGAGTCTTGACTCTTGGAATCTCTTTTCAGTAAACTTCTGTATTCTTTCATGAAGGTTTCATTCATCTTGATTGAGACAAGGAGTAAATAATTTTTTTTTGCATCTCCTAACCAACAATTTGGAAGATTGATTGATATTAAAATGGTAATGAACTCAGATTTATGTTTCTTGATTTTGAACATGGAATGGATGTTGTGCAGTAGTGTATTGATGCTTTCAATCTGTTAAATTTGCTAGAATCTAATTTATTTTGCACATTAGACAATGTTCACATGTATATTTGATAAATTGATACTTTTAACTACATAACGGATTATAATATATTTCTTTCTAGAAAAACTAGTTTTCCTTCTCTTTTATATTCACAAAACATATTCATAGATATATATGTGCTAGTTCTTTTAGGGTTCTACCTATCTGTAATATCTCTGTGGAGCATCCGTCCTCTATATAGAATGTTACAAGCAGCACTCATGCCTTTCTAATGCTCAAAGTTATAATCATTGATTATTGAATATTATGGTGAAGTATTACCCTATATTATTTTGTGCCAGTGATGGCCTCTTTTTGTCAAATAAAATCTTGTCAAAACTGCGAGTTATATTAATTTCCTTTACCATATGATTCATTTTTCAGGGAAGTATTGTGTTTACTGCACCGTCAGCAACACCAGTCCATTCTGATGCAAACAACTACAGTACTGTCCCTAATGGGTATGGGTTATTTGAACATGATAGGGAGGTTGAGCTTGAGCTTGCTGCTGAAACTAGGACTTCAGAACTTGTTCCAGATCAGTTAATGCCTGTAGATAGAGAAATTCCCCTTTCTCAGTTGCTCTTGGCAGCCCTGACCTCAGAGGAAGATTGTACCCTTGGAAATGCAGACCTGGAATTTGATGCATATGGAACTGATTTCGAGCTACATGAGGAGTTGGAATCAAATTGTGTGAATCACCTAGATAATTTTCAGTTTTCTGGACATGTTGCATTTAGTGGTTGCAAGGTGAGTGGGAAGCCAGACCATGATGAGACAGATAATGATATTTCAGGCATCCCAAACATGGGTATTGACTCAAGCTTCAGAAATACCATAAATGGTGTCCTTTCAGACCATGCATTGGTACCAGGGATGGCCTGTTCCAAATTTCAATATGATAATATGAAGATAGAAGAAAAACTTCGTTTGGAGGTTCTTAGTCTGGGAATTTTTCCTGAATCAATGGTAAGTTTATTTCCACATTAACGTTAGTTTATTTCCACATTAACATTATTCTTTTCACTGTTTCATCATTCTTTTCCTGCATTTGATTTGTCTTCGGACCATGAGGCTGGGTAATGTGTTGGATCATCTAATTTCAGCAGCATAATGGCTTCAGATGTTTGATTCTTTAGTCAGGATTTAAATGAAACGTTTTTTTGGAGCTTATTTTCCTTTTCCCTTTCTTCTTTCTGCCTCCTTTTTAAAGTTTCTTTTCTCTCAGTTGTGGGGAGGTGGGAGCACGGGGGGATTTGGCTCAATGGTTTCTGGGATTGCCTTCGAATGTCATATGTAATGTTATTGCAACAGCACTAAGATCTGTTAATGTATGCCATTTATTACATAATCTTCCTTAAACAGCCTGACATGCCGATGGATGATGAAGGAATCTGTGGGCACATCAGCAAATTAGAGGAGAATCAACATGGGCAGGTACTTCTGATTTTACTGTAAAAGCCTTAATAGCAAATGACTTCAATCAATTATCCTTTAATTCTCTTTCCCTCTCACTCTCTGTATATGTATTTATATTATGTACATCTCTTATATTAAGTCAAGCAAGACTTATGTTTCTCTTTTGTTTTCCACTTTTTCCTGTCTTTTTGATGTCATATGATTGTTTTTCAATATTCTACAGAATGGTGAAGTTTTTAACTCTTCATTTTTAGTAGGAAGTTGAAATATGAATCTATTGCTTGCATTGAAACATACTGTTGAACTTTCCATCCTGCAATGAATTCATCCTTTAAAGGAGGTCATCTCATGGTTTTGTTTGTTATTATGATAGGTTTCAAGGAAGAAAGGTTTATTAGACAAGCTGTTGAAACATGCCTCAGAAATAAAAGAACTCCAAGAAAAGTAAAGAATTTATTCTTGCTATAAATCCAAGTGTGTTTTTGCCTTTTCACTTGAACTCTCACAATGTACTCATGATACTACATGACTGTATAGGGAATTTGAACAACGTGCTCATGACAAACTCGTCACAATGGCTTATGAAAAGTACAGGGTAATTTTCACACTTTATTCTCCTTTCCTATACTTCATACATTCACTTTTCTTTTCATGTTTGGGTATGAATATATTGGTATAATGAGACTGGGGACCAAAGGGCTATGATGCCCAATATATCTGAACTCATGCTGGTGGCTGGTAGTTTATTGTTTAAAAACTTCAGGATATATATTTGATGGTTAGCTAACACAGCATTATTTAATAGACTTGTTGGGGTCCTAATGCCACTGGTGGGAAGAGTTCCAGTAGCAAAATGGCCAAGCAAGCTGCCTTAGCATTTGTTAAACGAACTTTAGAGCGATGTCATAAATTTGAAGTTACAGGAAACAGCTGCTTCAGTGAGCCCTCCTTTAGGGATATGTTCCTTTCTGGGACTGCCCGCCTAAATGGTGCACAATCAGTGGATACTCCTACTGATGGTGAATCTGCAAAGTTGTATGGCAATTCCTCAACCCGCTCTTTGGAAGCCAGAGTTTCAGGTATTTTTTCTGATGTCTCAGAATTTGCTTCTGGAATTCATTCATGTGTGGATGTGTTTTCTTTAAATCTCTTTTTTATGGGTTCTTGTTGTCTGTGATGTTTCGTTTTACCCTTTGTATTTGTGTTTTCCAGTCACATGGAACAATTTTGGACTGTTATTTTTGTTTTCTGCAGCTTCCATGGGTTCACAGCCAAGTCCTCGAACTTTACATTTGGGTCAGAATGGGGATAGCCACATCTCAAATCCTTCTGATCTGCTTCCACCTGTTAATCGCTTATCGGAACAAATTACTGGTAAGGAAGATACATGGTCAAACAGGATGAAGAAGAGGGAGTTGTTGCTTGATGATGTTGTTGGTAGCCCATCAAGTGCTCCATCAGGAATAGGAGGTTCGCTATCGAGCAGTACAAAAGGGAAGAGGAGTGAGAGAGACAGGGAAGGAAAGGGGCACAACAGAGAGGTTTTATCTAGAAACGGATCTAATAAAATTGGTCGACCAACATTATCTAATCAAAAGGGGGAGCGGAAAACTAAAACGAAGCCCAAGCAAAAAACAACTCAACTGTCTGTTTCTGTGAATGGCCTTGTTGGCAAGATATCGGAGCAACCTAAAACAACTTTGCCTTCCGAGGCAAAGTCAAGTGAAAACAACAGTAATAGCAAAGCAAAGGAAAAGGATAGGTTTGGCTTGGATGTGTTGGATGATGCTATTGATTTGTCCAACCTGCAGCTGCCAGGAATAGATGTATTAGATGACAGCCAAGGGCAGGATCTGGGTTCATGGCTGAACATTGATGATGATGGATTACAAGAGCATGGTGACATTGATTTCATGGGCCTTGAAATTCCAATGGATGACCTTTCAGATCTAAATATGATGGTTTGAAGTCTTTCTCTGTATAGTCTTGTTCATTATACTATTGACAAACAACACATAATCACTGTTGTCAAAAAATGACCAGTTATATGGATGGTCATTCGGCCACCGGTCCACAATTAGGTTATATAGATTCTTTTGTAGACTTCACAAGATTTTCAAGTGAACCTTTTGGATGCTTTGGATTTTGTTCCTGTATTAAGTTGGTACCTTCGCCATAAAGATCTTTTGTTCAAGGTACAAGCTAGTTTGTCCTATAATTTACATGTTAGCAAACACTGTATCCTGGCTGTAGCTTTTACAAATCAGAGAACAATGCCTCCTGTACATACATTTTATATTTCTAATAAAATCAGCTTTTTGATCAGTGATTTATATCTTGCAGACATTCTCAGAGATCTCTTCTTGTCTACTTAGTTTCTGATTCTTAATAGATATCGTTACTGTCAAAGTTATGATAATACTGACTTTATTAGATGCAGTAACTTCTTTGAGAGTTAGTCCCTGACAAGTCTCAAGAAAAGATCCAAAGACAATAAAGTTTTTGTCTTCTCTTTGATATATTTGCCTCTTGATTCGTTTACAGGTTCCCATTAAATGTAATCTATAAGGGCAGTTCATGGTAAGAGTTTTCCTCACCCATCTTTGTTTTGTTCTTTCAATAGAATTCATGTTGGCAGATTTTATCTGTATACAGAGATATGGAAATTGTGCTGAAACCTGACAGGTCAATGCTTTTACCATTAGACCAAGAAATGACCCTAATTAATAATCGTTGAATTGTGTTTCTCCCCATTGGCCCTTTTAAAATGGATGACCTTGATATTTGCAGGGTATGTTGCTACAATCAGAGGTCTGGCTTGAATTTTCTTTGCAGATTTATTCGTGCCTGGAATGCAATGCTGGGTGCCCTCTTTCACATCCAAATAAATTCACCCTTCAGTTTACTTGACCAAGGCAAACCTATTATCCGTCACTCTGGTTGTTTATATGTTGATCTAACAGATTTAGCTATTGATTGGCTGTCCTTTAAAGCCAAATCAAGATATAGTTGACAGTAGAATAAGTTATTGTAAGGAATGTCTTCATGATGTTTGTTTCTCATCTCAGCATTTGTTACCGTGCATAAAAAACTAAACTGGAAGTTCTGAATGGGCAAATGCTTCTCAAAATCTAATAGACTATATCAGAGTGTTCATTGATGCATGGATAAACTTAAAAGGTTTAAGACTATAGTAAACCTTTCGAAGTAGTTTAAATTGCCCAGGCTTAATGATGTGGTTTGCTGCACTATTTGTCCTTGCTCGTGTACACAGACACAATGCTTAACTGAAACTCAAATTAGTTACTGAAGTGTTCCTAGCATTTCTTCACCATCAATGCCTGTCTCAATGTTTGGTTTCAGCTGTTTACCATTTCTCTTCCATTGTCTTTTAGAAATGATCAAGGTCCTACTTTTTTTTTTATATGCCAACCAGAGTTGCTTAAGGTTATATAGTCATAGTATTCACGAATATATGTTACAAGATCCTTTCAGTTTTCCTTGCTATGTTTTTGTGCAGGCATTTGAGAAAGCCATTGCCAAGCTAGATCTGCACTTTGGGAGAAGAATCGTACAAGGACAGCTCTTTGGACTTCAGATGTCCAGGTTGGTGCCTCTCTCTAATTCTTGTAAGTCAACAATACTTCTGCCAGAATTGGCTATGGTTTCTCTGTATCACTACAAAACCTGATTGATCAATAACTATGGATAATGGTTTTACTAGCAGGACCAGTTAGATGAGCCATAAAAAGGCATCATAAGCTTGACTGGTCCTAGTCCCCTTTGGAGGAGGAGGGCTTTTGAATGCCATCCATCTGTGCTGATTACAGGTGTGTTAATTCAAGAAAATCTGGCATCACCCTGTTGACAAGATGTGTTTTTTTTTTTTGTTTTTTTATTAACGTGGGTGTTTGGGTTAGCTTGCACGCACCTCGACTAATCCCACGGGTCCTGAAGTTAACGACCATATAAGACTTCAATGGCCCTGAGATTTGTCAGACTTGAACTGATAACATTTAGAGAGCAAATCTAGAGCACGACCAGTTGAGCTACAATATATTTTTTTATTTAGACTGAACTTGCTTTCGAATTTCAAGTGGTTTGGAGAGAGTAGCATTTGATGTGGGTTTTAATGCATGTGGTTCTTGTTTATAGCATTATTTCTCCCTTGTAAACTGTGCATGGAGGATGTACATGTTCAGGGCACAAGCATGACTTGAAGTGTACAAATTAACCCTCTCTCTTTTTGCAGGCTCTTTTATCTTGAAACAACCCAAAAATAGATGCAATCAGGACACTGCCGCTCCTATTACAAAGGTTTTATTTCTACACCAGCTTCGTTGGTTAATTCAGCGGCAGCTGTCTACATTTGTTTGTGGCTGTGTGTCGGTGTTCTGAGAAATTTGATATCGGATTGGAAAAGGATAATGCATATTTAGTATCTATTTTTTTTTTTATATATAAACTTATTTTTCGAATATCTCAGCTTCAATTCTATCCACTTGAACACCATAGTTTCTTCTTCTTTTTTCCTTTTCCCTAACCAGTTCTTACAGTTCGTGCGTTGCATGTGATTTGAGTTGTTTCTCCTTAAATGAGTGAAGTACTAATATGTTGAGAGACTACTTAGCATTTATTTATTTATTCTAATCTAATTAATGACTTCTATATCATTTAATTTCCTAATCTATGTTCTTAAAATATATTTATCCGACAAAAAGCGAAAAGAACAAATACCTACTTTTTACAATATATTATATTTGATTCTTGATTACTAATATTTTCTTAGAAATATATTAGAACTCTATATTGTTCATAAAATCATGATGTTATATGATTTTGTTAAAAATAATATTCATCTTTTTTTAGAAATAATGATGATCTCAAGCTACACTAAAATTAGTTTTTTTTCCATCACACAATCTAAATAACTTTAAAAATTTAAATTTAACGTGAAATTTGTATTACACACTTTAATTGCGAACTAAATTTCTTTGTAAGTTTTTATGCTTTTTTTTATATAATTGTTAAAAATAAATAAAATGGAACTCGGAGGGTTGACCAAGAAAATCTACATAGTTTTGTGGTTTTTTTTTTTTTAAAGTAATCTCAATTTCCAGACATTAATAATACTCACTTGTACGTTCTTTTTTCTTAATATTCAAGCCTTATAAGTAAATTTGGTTTATTGACATTATAGGTGTATTATTTTTAACAAAAATATCCTTTTGGTTTCAATTTGAACAATTGGATTTTAATGGTTGTGAATTAGACAACAAGGGTCCATTTGTCTATAATCAACCCAATTTTTAATCACTTTTGACTTCAAAAAAAAAGGGAGGACATGTATTAACTTTCTATTTCAAGAAAAAAGGAAAATAGATTAAAAATTAAAAAAAAAAATTTGTTAAACTTTTGCAAACTTTTAATTTATTTATACCTAAAGATTATTTTTCAAATTTTGTTATTTACTTTATTTCAAAAGATTAAAAAAAAGACTTGTTGATTTTTTTTTATTAATTATGCTTGATTTTTTTTTTCTTTTTTATTGTTTTCCTAGATGATTGCTTTATTTTATTTTTAGAACTTAGAAAAACTTCAAAAATAAAAATAAATATTATGTAAAAATTGTAAAATTGAGAGTGCATAAAATCATAATTTCATAAAAAAATTTAAATTGAAAAACCATGCCTGTAATAATAAAAAAATTTAAATTGAAAAACCATGCCTGTAATAATAATAAAAAAATTGAATCAAGTTTCATCAATAAATCCATAATTGTTTCCTTCTTAATTAAGGAAAAAAATAAAATAATATTTTTTTTATAAAATAAAGCACAAAAATAAAAAATAAAATTCCATGGTAAATAAATAAATAGTTTAGCTAAAAGACATAACAAATAATAACAAATCTAGCATAAATTAATAAAAAAATAACTAAACTTTCTTAACATAAATAGAAAATTTGAAAGAAACATTGCTTATGGTTTTTTACAAGCCGGTAACAAGAGTATTTACTCTACTATGAACTGAGCTTGTGACCTATGCTGGGATGTCATTTATGAAGGTTTGATATATTAATCAATAAAGACTATTGGGGAATTTAGGCTTTTATCCAATGGAATAAAATGCATTCAATAAACATAGGGGTTTTAACAAAGAAAGAATCCCATGTAAATCCTTTGGCTTTTTGCAATGCTGATATTGTACTGATGAGAGAATATTTTCCTGATGTGACATTCTTTAACTTCAAGACCGAAAGCATTGATGTGTTGCAATTAGGTAAAGGTTTACTCCATGGATGCCTCCCATTTCATTTCACCTTTCTTGCCGAGGAAAGAGCACAATTGGACACAACATTGGAATTGTCATATCCTCAAGAAAAATTGCCCAAAGGCACCATTGTCTAGGTGGAATAATCTAGATGAGATGCGAATAGTTGTAAGAACTTCAAGAATCAGGTCTGAAAATTGGTGAATAAGAGGCAAGTTGAGTTTGTGAAGGATGGTGTCATCGATCATATTGTCACTAGATCATCATGACAAAGATCGATAAATGATGACAAGATACAAATGATTGCTAGAGAAGCTGATTAAGGTGTCGCATTGTCAATGATTTTGTTATAGAATTTTGTTATTTAACACACTTTTGCTATGTGATCACACCCCGTTCTTTTAATGAAATATGTATTTTCTTTAACTCTTTGTTGTTTTGAAATCAAGAGATGTTTAGCATTTTATTTTGACAAAATATTTTGATCAAACTCCAACATGCGAGATTAAGGCTAGTTAATCTTGAAAAATTAAAAGTGTTTTGATTGCAGAAATGATTCAATGTTTGTTTAAATGACATGACAAATGATATGGGGTGACCAAATAAATTTTGATCTCACATACAAATTTGAACCACATATCATGCAGCTAAATTTTAGCAGTATGCATAATGACATGCAGTGAATTCGGTAGTTATAGACTTGTGAATCATGATTCCTTGCAAGTTTAAATCATTACATTGGTTGATGTCAAAATTTATCGGTTTTAATCAACCTTGCTTGAAATAATAAAATGTTATCTTTGTTTATTCCTTTCACAATTCTTGAAATATATACCCTTTGTAATATTATTTTGAGCCCGATGGAATATTTCTTTTAAAAAAAATCCTAACATGGATCACATCTCATACTGGGGGCAAATAAAGGATTTTTGGTAAAAAAAAATGAAGACAATAGTAAAATCAATGGTAAAGAAAATGCTAAGAATGAAAGCCTAACGATTGAGAAAAGGCTAAAAGTGAAAAAGCCCTAGACTAAGGGCATCCAAGAAAACTTTGAGGAAGGTCGTATGAAAACCAAAAAGTAGAAATTGCCTGAACTTAAAAGGCAAGTCAAGGTTAAAGGTAGGAAAATTCTTATCGAGTCTAGAAGGGAAAAAAAGGTTTTTAATTGAGGAATGGCTTAACAAATACCAAAAGTTGATGTTGAGGGCAAAAGTAAAAAAAAAAAAAAAGATACTGAACTATGAACATGTTTTTTAGGTATCTATAATGAAGCCTTTAGTGTATTCAAATGCTTAGATTTGGGTATCCATTAAAAGAAAAGTTGGATTTGCTTTATGGCCTCTATTAAGAGAATATTGATATTTTAGGTGAACATAGAATCTGTGTCATGGTTATATGTCATTCTTTTACAAAGATAGTGAAATAGAAATGAGAAAATGACGGGCTAATGATTGACAGAGAACCTTGACCTTTTATTTGAATTGAAATTTGAGGTAAATAAGTATTAGAAGATAACTGATGGATAATGAGCTTTAACATTCTCTTTAAGTTCGAGATTGACAATGAAAAAGTGGCATCGTGATAATCCAATATTTGACCTTGATTGATAACATTGAAAGTTTTGACCAATCAAAAATTCTATTAAGAGTGAGGCATGATTATATGTCATTATGATGGAGTTTCCTGTCCAGGTTTAGGAAACAAGATTTATTGATGAAATATATGGCATGTCACTTTCTTCTACAAAGACAGCAAGAGAAAGAAAGTTAATGAATAGTTAATGGTGATCTTAGATCTTTGAAACCCTCAAACACTTCTGGGCTTATGAATTTACTTTTCTTTCATAGTCATGAACCATAGCTTGCATTACGTGTTTTTAAAAGTCATTTGTAATCAAGTAAGTGATTTGAACTGATAAATGATGCTCTCAAAACTTGAAGAGCTTTTTCATAAGAGTCGTGGCTTTATGAACTAAGTTACTGGTTATTATGCAAGTTGATAAAATGGATGCTCAAAAGAGACAAAATTTCAACAGAACCTCGAGTCTTTACTCAAAACCTCTTGTTGTTGAAATCCACAGAAAGTCATATCGTCATGTACCTTCAAATGACATATCCAAAATCAGAGATTAAAATTGACACAAAACTATAGGAAAACTATTTTAATCTTACATTGGGTCAATTTCTGTTTTCAAAATACAAAATAAGCAAAGGATTGCATGTATTGAATGGTGTGTGTTGCGTCTGTGACCAAAGAAGCTTGATTTTCAAAATTACTTTTAAAAACTAACATCTCTTTGATTTTATTTCAACAATTAGACTTGAAATAGACATGATCTTTAAAATGTGCGAGTTAATTCCAGAACAAGAGAAAATTCTTGAACAAAAAAAATCATCAACACTTCTTGATCATCCTTGAAAAGTTGAGCAGTTAAGGGCAATATAATGGACCTTGGGAATGAAAACAAACAATATTCAGATTAGCCAATAGGAAAAATCAAATGATGAATCAGTGAAATCCATCAAAGCTATGGCAATGATAAAAACCTCTTGATGATAGACAAAAGAATAAGCACGATTAGATTAACTGAGAACAATGTTGCTCAAAGACAATTTATGATTTAATGAACTCCAACAACAGTTGAGAGTAACGATGCACTTAAGAGGCATCTTCATGTCTAAAATCTTGGTTTACCCTCTAAAGTATGATTATGACACTAGAAAGATATGATCGTATGAGTGTATTTAAATAAATACACGTCTCCAACACTGACTGAGGGACAATCTACTTTGAAGCCCATTGATTCAAATTGCATCTCACCATATGAATGTGGGTGATAAAAGGGAATATTTTTTATGATGACAATACATTTCTTTTCATTATCTGGTTAGATGGTCTAAGAGGAATTCATTAAGAAGAACATTGAGCATACAACGATAAGCCTTTGTTGTTTATCTAAATGACTTAACAATTCTATAAAGGTTGATGATAACATATGCTTGAAGAGTATGGTTTAAATGAAGGTAACATTGTGGCTAATTGACAATCTAAGATGAGGTTGACACTAGATGATTGTTGGCAAACTACACACAACTGATTAAAGGGCAATTTTGAAAGAATCTAAAAAGTTTAAGATTTGTTAATCTCCTTTATAATGAATCAAAAAAACCACACTTAGGAGTATGATCAGACTTGATAAACAATGAGAGCAATAATCATGGTGGACAACGAGGATAGGTACTACATTTATATTTAAGTGAAGGATTGACATACAGTAGACTCGAATGAGCTGGTGAATCAGAAAAACTGAGAAGGCTTTGGATAGTAAATAAAGGCACCCTATGATGATGGAGCATCATAGAGGGGGGCCTATATTTCAAACTGAGTAAGGATACATGCATGTTATGTAACCCCAAAGCATTGCATAAATGTTTATGAATTTTTCATAAAAAAATCCTCGATGAAATCAAGCAAGATTTTGATGAATTTGAGTTGATAAAGAAAAAATCCTTAGGCCATGATAGCAAGGAAATATCAGGTCAACCCTACAATCAGGAAGCACCATGTTCAAACCCCGTGATCGGTAAATATCAGTTCACCCTACCATCAATGAGGATAGCTCGACCCTATAATCAGGAAACACTAAGTTTTCCAACCCTATGATCGAGAAGTATATGTTTTACCCTGCAACCAAGAAGCACCCATTTCAAACCTTGTGATAAGGAAATATCAATTCAACCCTGTTATTAGAAAGAATAGGTTGACCCTACAATCAAGAAGCACCAAGAAATTCAACCATGTCATCAAGAAATCTAGTTAACCTTATCATTAGGAAAAGCCTACAAGTCAACCCTGTAATAAGGAGTCATTAGGAAAGTTCAAAAAGAACTTGATCAAACCCTATTATCAAGAAGAAAAAAAAAGCACCTTACCATTAGGAATCCTAGTTTTTAAACCTTGCAATCAGGAAGAAAAGTGAAAAAAAAAACCCTACTATTAGGAAATTCTCAAGAAAAGAAGAAATTTCAAACCCAGAAGAACAAGAAAAAGCCTATCATCAAGAATTTAAGTTTTGGGAACCTTACCATCAGGAATCTCCATTTTCAATTCTACAAGAAAAAGCCTACCATCAAGAATTTAAGTTTTGAGAACCCTACCATTGGGAATCTCAATTTTCAATTCTACAATCAAAATGTTTCGGATTTAATCAAAATAATTAAAGATACCCTTGGAAAGTTCTAGTTGAAGGCGGTCGTTGAGATTCAAGATTTTAGGTCAAATAAGTTGGAAAAAAAAAGACAGTTATGCAGGAGAATAGCTGTGACAATACGGTTCTCCTAGTAGATAAAGATTTTGATTCTGGTTAAAAAGGAATCACCATATTGGGATTTTAGGTTAATCAAACTGCAGACAAAGAGTTTGGTTCTGGTTAAAGGGAATAGCCAGATGGAATCTTAGGTTGACCAAGCTGAAGATAAAGACTAAGGTTCTGGTTAAAAAGGGTCTTTAAATTGAGATTTTAGGTTGACTGAGCTAAAGATAATATTTTAGTTTTGGTTAAAAGGAATCGCTAGATTGAGATTTTAGGTTAACCAAGCTATAAACTGTTTGATCATAGTTGAATGGGATTGCTGTGAAGATAGAATTTCATGTCATTCAAACTAGAAGCTTTGAGAAGATTAGTTTTGGATTGTTTGTCTTTACAAACTGACTACACAAAACACTTAACAAGTCTTTCGTCCATAAGTATTGGCTAACGATTTTAAGAAAAATCAATGATATGTCAAGAAAGATGTTCCACCAAGTAACTCTCTAGTAGATGACTAAATACCCAGATCCTAGTTTGAATTGTAAAAGTGCAGGTCGTTCGTAAAAATAGATCAGTTTTTGAATTTCAAAATGGACAGATCGCCCGTGAAGATAGACCAATTTCAGGGAAGTATGAATGCTTGGTGAAGTTCTTTTTAGAATTTGAAAAGGATAGGCCACTTGTGAAAGTAGACTAGTTTTTGAATTTCAAAATGGGCAGGTCACCCGTGAAAATAGACCAATATCAGGGAAGCATGGACGCTTGATGAAGTTCCTTTTAGAATTTAAAAAGAGCAAGTCTCCGGTTAAAATAGACCAGTTTTTGAGTTTCAAAATGGACGAGTCTTTTGTGAAAATAGATCACTTTAGGGAAGCATGGATGTTTGCTGAATTTTTTTTTTTGGAATTAAGGGTAGGTTACCCATAAAAATAGACCAATTTCAGGGAATCATGAATGCTTATTGAAGTTCTTTTTGGAGTTTTAAAAGGGCAGGTTGCCCGTAAAAATAAACTAGTTTTTTAATTTCAAAATTAGCAAATCATCCGTGAAAATAGATTAATTTTAGGGAAACATAAACGTTTACTGAAGTTCTTTTTGGAATTTAAAAAGGGCAGGTCACCTATGAAAATATATCAATTTTTGAATTTTAAAATGGGCAAGCCATGAAAATAAACCAATTTCAGGGAAGCATGCATGATTACTAAAGTTCTTTTTGAAATTTTAAAAGGTAGGTCGCCCGTGAAAATAGATCAATTTTAGGGAAGTATGGACTTCTGCTGAAGTTCTTTTTAGAATTTAAAAAGGACAGATCGTTTGTGAAAAAAATTAATTTTTTAATTTCAAAATAGGCAAGTCACCCATGAAAGCAGACCGATTTCAGTGAAGCATGAATGTTTGCTAAAGCACCCTTGAAAATAGACCAGTTTTTGAATTTTAAAATGAATAGGCCGCTCGTGAAAATAAACTAATTTTAAGGAAGCATGGATGCTTGCTAAAGTTCTTTTTGCAATTTGAAAAAGGTAGGTCACCCATGAAAATAGGTCAATCTTTGAATGTCAAAGGGGGCAAGTTACTTGTAAAAATAGACCAGTTTTTTAATGAGCAGGTCGCCCGTGAAAATAGACTAGTGTTTGAATTTGAATGGGCAGGTCACCCGTGAAAATAGACCAATTTCAAGGAAGTATGAATGCTTGCTGGAATTCTTTTTGGAATTTGAAAATGGTAGGTCACCCGTAAAAATAGGCTAAAATTTTTGAATTTTAAATGGACAGGTCGCCCGTGAAAATAAATCAGTTTTTTATTTTCAAAATGGGTCGGTTGCTCGTGAAAATAAACCAATTTCAGGGAAATATGGACGCTTGCTGAATTTCCTTTTGGAATCCCAGAAGGGCAGGTCACCCTTAAAAATAGACTAGTTTTTGAATTTTAAAATGGGCAGGTCGACCATGAAAATAAATTGATTTCTGGGAAGCATGAATGCTTGTTGAAGTTCTTTTTGGAATTTAAAAATGGACATCTTGCCCATGAAAATAGATAAATCTTTGAATTTAAAAAGGAACAGGTCACCCGCGAAAATAGATAAGTTTTTGAATTAGCAGGTCGTTCGTGAAAATAGATCACTGTTTAAATTTGAATAGGAAGGTTGCCTATAAAAATAGATCAATGTTTTAATTTTAAAATGCGTAAGTCGCCCGTGAAAATATATCGGTTTATTGAATTTCAAAACGGGGACATGTCATTCATGATAATGAGACCATTTTTTTTTTGGATGGATGGATCACCCAACAAGTTAGGCAAACACTTTTCTTTACAATCTCATGATGCAAAACCTTGTTGAGATTTTGCTTCATAAGTGCTATAAAAAGGGAGCATCTATTGCAACCCAATTTTTTACATTGTTTTTAAATTTTTTTTGAAAAAAATAAAAAATAAAAAAAACAACAAAAAACCAAAAAATATATTTTTGATGCATTTGCGTTGTTTTTGGCGTCTTTTCCAAAGAATCTAAAATAGAAAGAAAAAGAAAAGGAAAAATGCATTTTTATTTTTAATGATCTAATTGTAATTGTGGAAGGAAGATGATCAATTTGAAAATTGAAAACCCTCTCACTAAGTAACTCATTTTTTTAATCAAATAGTCTACAATCAATTCTCCTAATCTAAGAGTCCATTTTTCTTTGTTTTGTGTTCAAGTTATCAAATGAATGGTTTATATTCATTCTTGAAATCCAATGGTTGATTTTGGTTTGCTTTGCCTTTAAGCCACATAAAATAAATTTACCCTGAAGAGATTGTGTACATGTTTTGGGAAAGAAAAGAAGAAGAAAAGTGAAATTTCCTATTATAAGAATAGAAAATTTTCTTACTAGAAATTTTAGAAACACATCTTGGTAATTTAGACATAACTTTCTCTATAGATATCTACATTATGATCTCTTGGTGTTAGAACAAAGCTAAGAGGAATGTCTACAACTTTTATATTTATGACTTTCTTAAAATAAGTGTTTTTGATAGCTAAAATAGGGCTTGAAGTCAAAACTTAGAATTTGCCAGTTTTGAAAGGAAAATCAAGAAACAAATAAGGAGAGATTTTAGACCAAAGAAAAAAGAGGAGATTAAAGGAAAAGACCAAGACCAGAGAAAATAACAAATGAGATATATTTTTTTACCATTAAAATAAGAGAAGGAGAGGAAAAGAGAACCAAGAGAAACTAGACACTGAGTGCTTCGTCAATCGATTCCAAGCAAAACAATTTCATTTTCTCCTTAATTTTAGTTTATTGTATTCTAATGAAAACATGATTTATTTTATATTCGTTATGAACTAAAGTTATTTTTATAGAGCTTTTGATATAGTCTAGTTTTGATTACACAATTTAAATTCCAAGTTATTTTATTTTCAATTTCTTTCATGTTAGTGTTGAAAGGTAGTTTATGATTAAAACTTTCAGGATTAAACACCATTAGTTGATCAAAAGATAGAGATATTTTACTGCGATTAGTGACATTGTGGAAAAATGCAAAGAACTTAATGAATCTTTAAATAATTTAATGTACATAAAGATATGTTGAATTATTAGGTGGAGATATTTTTAATGTTATTTGAGAGAAAAAAATTAAATAATTAAAAGATCTTTTAATCATCAACTTGAGGATTTTGAATTTATAACAAGAAATAATAAATTATATAGGATTAACTAGATGAAATTAAAATTTCTAGATTTATTTTTATTATCCTTAAAACCTTAAGTTTTATTCTCTATTTCTTTTAATTTACTTTAGTCAAACATTTTAGTTTAATTTAGGTGCTTAATTATATTAAATTTTAGTTTCATTTCTAAATAGTAATTAATTTGGTAAATTTCAATACTCAACAATATAATTACTCCTTGTGGGTTCGACACTCTTTTCCTCATAAAAACTTTACTACTTATTGGGATTTTGTTCACTTGTAGTTATTATCACACCAAGTTTATTATGTTGTTATCAATAATTAATTATTTGTTATTGATATTGATACTAGCTAGATTGTTACTTATTATTATTATTAAATATTGCTTTGGTTAAATCTCAATTTTTCTTTTCTTTTTATTTCAAGATTTATAAGTGTATATCCCATTATAAACCATTAGAGCTTGCACTTTTTGATCCTAAAATTGAGAGAACTTTGTTTGAGATCAATAAAAAGAGGCAAGAAATCATCACATTTTCCATTATTGTGGTGGAGCAGTGGAATGAAGAGGTAGATAGAGCTTTGAGGTACTATTTGGTTAATGGGTTTGCATTTACCATAATGAGGTTGATTATATAAGCCAATAATTTTAAGATTAAGCTGGTGATAATTCAAATGATATAATAAACTGTTCAGTTTGGGGGCCATCGTAGGAGGTCCCTAATGTTCATATCATAAATTTTCTAAAGATTTCTAACACCTTCAAGCACAATAGAGTGACAAATGATGTTAGTCGGTTGAGAGTTTTCTTTATTCACTTAAAGAAAAAGTGAAGGCATGACTAAATTCTTTACCAGTTGGTGTCATCACTACTTGATAAGAGTTAGCATAAAAAAATTTAGGAAAGTATTTTCCTCCATCCAAGACAGCATAGCCAAAGAATGATATTATCATATTTACTCAATTTAATAATGAATCTTTGTATGAAGCATATGAGAGATATAAGGATTTATTAATAAAGTGTTCACATTATGAACTTTTATCATGACTTCAAGTCTAAACATTCCATAATAGTTTAGGAGTTACAAATAAGTACATGATTGATGTAGTAGCTGTAGGAGCTTTGATGAGTAAAACTCATGAAACAACTTATGAAGTTTTGGAAGAATTTGCATCCAACAACTATCAATGGCCTTCTAAGAGATCAATTCAAAGAAAGGCGGCTAAATTTCTTAAACTTGATTCTATTACCAAATTGGTAGCACAAGTAACAAATTTATCTAAACAACTATGTAAGATGAACGTTAATGCTATTTAAACTAATGTTGTGTGTGATTATTATGCATGAAATCTCTCAAGTATCAATTGCCAAGTTGAGAAGCCTTTTTCTCAATCAAATTCTATGTCCAATTTTCAACACCAAAACAATCATTTTTCGAGCATAATCCTAAATGGTGAAATAACCCCAAATATTTAATCATGAATAGTGAAATCAACCTAAATTTTCATGGAGCAATAATCAAGGAGTAGTTAAACCACCTTAAAACTCTCCACAACAAGAAAAGAAGCCGACAATTAAGAAAATGTTCATGCAATAAATGTAAATGATAGATTTAACGATCCAAAACATTTCAGTTTTGGTTCATAACCTTGAAGCTCAAATTAGTCAGCTTTCAAACATTCTTACATGAAGGACACAAGAAACTTTGCCAAGTAACACTATTACCAATCCTAAGAAACATGTCAAAGCAATATCACGAAGAAGTGAGAGAAAAATTGAGTAGCCATAAACAACAAGTTGAAAGGCTTTAGACACTTGACTAGTATTACATATAAATACAATTAGTATAACCTAAACATCACTAGATTGTCCTTAACTAAGCAAAGATTAAAAGGTAAAATCATATAGAGAAAAAGAGTCTTCTTAGAAGAAAAAAAATAGGGTAGAATTTGGTTGAAGGGTTTAATTTTGAATTTAATTTCTCTATACAAGAACAAGATCATAAGGCAGAGGAGAGAATGAGAGTGTAACACCCCACCCCACTAACAAGATATTGTCCATTTTGGTCCACGGGCCTCATGAATTTGTTCTTGGCAGCCATGCATGGCCTCAAAATGCGTCTTACTAGTCAAGTGAGCATGCTCATATAAAACCCTCCCTCAAGTCCTCACCCACCGATGTGGGATATTACGATTCACCCCTCTTAAGGAGCCTGACAACCCCGTCGGCACCATCAGACAATCAGTGAGCCGGGCTCTGATACCAAATGTAACACCCCACCCCACCCCACTAGCAAGATATTATCCGCATTGGCCCACGAGCCTTACGGATGTTTTCTTGGCAGCCACACATAGCCCTAAAAGGTGTCTTACTAGTCAAGGTGAGCATGCTCATATAAGGCCCTTCCTCAAGTCCTCACCCGCCGATGTGAGATATTACAGAGAACAAGTGAGAAATTGTGATCATATAGGGGTAATTTAGTATTTTTATAATTCTAGTAATATAATCCTTAATTCCTAGTATTGAGGATGTAATTTATAATTTCATAAAAATAGAGATGCAAAGTGTTATAGATGTTATATTATGTTATTTATTCAAATCAAAATTAATAAAAAAAAAACTGGATTGATTATAGCTTGAGAGATTTATGTTGTCTAAAGGATTAAAACATAAGGATTTAATTGTTTAAATTAAAAGCAAGAATATTTTTTTATATATATAAAAAAATCAATATCACATATACTTCTACTATCATTAAACCAAATAAATTCAAGTTAATATCTGATTGCTCTATTTAGAAAGTTATACTATTGTTCTAAAGAAAACAATAATTATAATATTAAATACTAATGCCAGCAAAAATTAATATAATCAAAGAAAATTAAAATTTTTTTACTAGTTTTTTGCTTGAGGATCAATTGTAAGAAGATAATATTAAAAATATGATTGGTATATATCTAAAAAAAATAATCTCCCCTTTGGGTTCATAAATATTTTAAAACTCAAGATTTATTTCAATATATATCTCTTAAGTTTTATGTCGTATATAAATTTTATTGGTTTAATTTTTATTTATTTTTTAAGTAGATGTTTAATTTTTTTTTCTTTTAACCACAACAAAAACAAAACATTCAGCTAAGATAAACAAAAAAAAATTTCTTTAATGAAAAGATCACTTGGACTTCATAGTTTCATTTCTAAGAAAAGAAATACATAAAAATAAGTTTAGCAAAGGGTTTGCTTTTTTTTTTTTTTTGTTAGGCATGTAAAATTATTTTTTTAGTTAGAATATATGATTTCTGAAATTTCATTCATTATTTTCTTGAGTTTTTTAGCCATAATTAATGGAAATATTAATATTTTTTCTATTGTAATTTTGTAAATAAATAACCAATCAAAAAGTGTTTTATATAAAGTAATACTTTTTTCTACAACAAATTAATAAAAGAATAGTATTGATGTTATAGTCACATAAAATTCTTTGTGAACCAATCAAAATATATTTTATTTCATGTAAACCCAATGTTTAACTGTTACATTCATGCTAAAACAGGAGTTAAGTTTAATCGTAGAGATCATAAAGGACAAAGATGTTGTCAGGCTTAAGGTTGTGATATCACATCTGAGTAGATCCACAAAATGTTGTTAAGAAGATTTTACATATATCATCATTTTTTTTTCAGTACAAGCTCTAAGATGCTTTTCATGTTCTATATGTGCTCTCTTGGGTTTTTAAGACTATTGTAGTTGTCTAAGTTAGCATTCACAAAGATGCAATCTTTGTAGATATTATCATGTATCACTTGATGATAAAGTGCAGAATCTTCCACTTGGTGGAGGTGGTGTTCGTTCTTAAAAACTCATATAGTTACTAGTCTCGTCTCGTATTTGGGTCCTTTTTTATAGGAAGCACACAAGTAAAGATTTAGAATAAGTTGATGATAACAACCACTTTTATATCCAGGACTTGTTCAAGAGTGTTTGGCGCGACTTAATAGGGTTGGAGTATAAGTGTTCTCATGCCTACTAACTTGCATGTTGTTATAACATATTCCCTCAAGGAGTTATAGTTATCTTTGTGCATTCAGTGCATGCAATAGTGCTAGGCATTGTGTTTTCCATTGAGTACGAGAAAAAGTGTGAAGCTATTAAGCACACTCACTTGGTGGGAGAGTACTTGGAGATTAGGAAGAGCTAGTATCCTTGTGGTTAAGAGGTTAGTTACCATCTTGCATCTTGCAGTGTCAAAGTCATCAATCATGGAAAGAAATGTTTAGTGCTAAGTGTGAACGAGAATGAACTAGCTTTTTTTATTCACCACAAACAGCGCTATCAATGAAGTTGTAAGACCTTTAGAATTTGATTAGGCTTTCCATGGCTATGTTTTGGGCTGAAGTGTATGGGTTTGGATGTAGACTTTGTTTTAGGCTTGATTGTTCCTGCAAAAATAAATCTCATGTCGAAATAAGAGACCTTTTAAGGTTTAAGTTAGTACATGTAGAAGGAGAAATAATGTACTGAAAAGAGAAATGGAATGAAGATAGTAGGGAGTATGTGTGATTGAATAAACTAGTGTGAAGCCCTTGAATGAGCGTAAATGGCTTGAACATCAATGTTTTATCTAGTACCATAGGCAGTTCAAGTCAGCTTACCTCAAGAAGAATGGAATTTCAAGTGAGTTGTTGTTTGTTGTTCCATTGGTAAAGAAGTTGGTGCTCGCCATTAGTTATGGTGCTTCATCGTGTCATTGAAGGAGAGGATGAGCCACACACAGGCGACTGTGCTTATGCTTTATACAGAGAATTTGGTTGGCGTCAAGAACACTATTGGATGGTTTATTAGTGCATAGAGTGTGTGTTAGCAGGTGGTGCATGGCGCTGCTAACTTCTCAAAATTAAAAAAAAAATACATTAAGGTGTGCCTAGGATAGAGATACCAGGTCGAGACCTAAAAATATTACGGTCAACCTGTTGGGTTCGAAGAATATTAAACTAGGATGTATGGCTATTCGAGCTTGACCCTCACTAGGATTTTTTTTTTCTTCCCAGATTTTTCATACACACCACTTTTAGTTTTTAAAAATTAAAAAGTTTTATCCCGACATATTTAGGAGCCTATTTTATATTTTATGTTTTGTTTTTGAAAATATAAAAAAACAACAATTAATTGTCAAAATCTCTCAAAATATAGTGGTTTTCAAATATTGTGACTGTAGTTGTTGGTTTGGACTTTTTATTACAATAAAAAAATATTTTTCTAGTTTTGTTTTCAAAAATCTGAACATAAATAAAAAAAAAATGAAAAACAAAATGATTACCAAATAAACCGTTGTAGACCGATATACGTGAAAATCATACGAAAAAGGAAAGATGCCGGTGTTAGTCCATAATAAAGATAAATGGAGTAAATTATAAGTTAGTACGTGTGGTTGAACAAAACTAATTAATTAATCCTCAGTTTTAAAACTACTTATTTAGCCCCTATATTTTAATTTCTTAATAATTTAGTCCTTTTGGGAATTTTATGTTTTTTTTTTTTAAATTGTTTTTTTCTTTCTTGAGAAATAGAATAAAGAAGTAATCTATTTTAAATGCTCGCTCAGAGGTCTAGTTGCAAGGCTATAGAGCTCAAACTAGTTTCTTCAAATTTTCTTGATCAGCAAATTCAGTGTCTCCCGTGATAAACCTATACAGAGAAGTATTCTCATGTAGCGGATATGATCACAAGTGAGCAACTCTTCGGATTGTCCAATTACGATTCTGTCAGGGAAAACCAGCTCGTGACTACTCAAACGTAGACAGATGAGCCTTCAAATGGTCAAAACTCAAAAGAACTCGTGAGTTCCTCATAGTTTGCAAGCTCAAAGTCACACACAGCCATATATTGACACCTTTCACATAGGAGTTTGATGCATTTGCAACACTCGACATCCAACTAAAACAATAAAAAAAAAAAATCATTTCGGTAAGTTACACAGGAAACCATATTCCAATGATATCTCTCACAAACAAGAAGCTTCCTTGAAACCATACGCTCTCTATTCCATGATTAGTGCATGGCATACACTAAATATTATGACCCTGGGATGTTTTGTGAATTGCAAATGCTTTGAAAACCTCAGCCCTGGAAATTGTAATTGCAGCAAGTTGATTTATTTTAAGCCGCACGATGACATTTAAGAATCTTTCTTCAGGCCTTCAAGATCGCAATCATAGGGTATCTGCTTGTAAAACAGAACTTTTGTCAAGCACAATAGCCTAAGTTCAAGAACATGAATTCTCATGAGAATTATGGTTCACACGGTAAATGCATTAGTCAAATAGACAAACAGGCTTAACTTTTATATGATTATAAGACCTGGATTATGCAACTACATCTTCACATGAACTCCATACAAAGAAACTTGAACTAATGATTTCAGCAAGGACATAAATGGAAAACTTAGACTTACCACAAGTTTCAAAGGGTTGCAAGAGAACCGGCATTTGTAAAGTATGACGAGAGATCCACATGCTGGTCCTCATACATGTTCATGAATGGGTGTTCCTGGTATTGAAATTAGAAAGTGAAAAAAAGTCAGACCTGTAAGTGTCCACTCATAGCATAAACATGGCTACAAAGAGGGGGGGGAAAGGGTGGTTATTAGCACTCTGCCGAGTATTAATAGCAATCCATACTGATAGAGATGAGAAAAGAGTGTTAGAGAGCGGACATGAAGTGCCATTAATACTTGGTGGGCAGCTAATTGCCCCACCCAGAAGAACAATCATGGGACTTCAAATACCATCAGTTCATGTGCTGACTGTCTATCCTTTGGATCTTTCTGCACACTGGAGACAAAAGAAAAGGAAAGAAAACAAAGAACCAAGGAATGAAAATCAGTAACTTCAAAAGATTATCTGGGTCAAAGTTACTACAGAGGTATTGAAAATGGGTAAAAACCAGAGCATTAAATTCCCATTAAAAAAAAAAACAGCTTGCAGCCCTAAAACCAAATTATGTGGAGCATGCCATAGATCAGGGAAAAGAGTACTCATCCAATGATATTTCAAAAATGAAGAAAAAGACTGGAAATAAATGGAAAAACATTGGACATGGATAAAAAAAATACTTCATGACTTCCTTTTTTTTCTTGATCTTAATTCAACTGCAAATGAACATCCTCAGAAACAAATAAATTTATATGGGGAAAAAAAATATGAAAGGTTCGGTGCTATGAGTATTAGAAGGTGCATTAAGAAACTTCAAGCATGACTTATCTTTACCATGCAGATATAAATGAACAAAACTCTGGAGAAAATTGGTCTGGTGGTGCAGAAGGTGGAGGTTGATCAACAATGGCTACCATAAGTTCATAGACATTAGTCCAGCCTTCATTCGGCACAGGAGGGGTAATTGAGAATTCGCCGGTTGCACACTCCAGCAATACCAAGCCCAAGCTCCAAATGTCACTTTTATAGTCATATCGTCCCCCACTAATTCTCTCAGGCTACAAAATAATCGCACATGAAAATCTTACAAATTCAAGATACAGGCTGCATAATGGTTGCCTGAGAAAGTGGAAATGCTGTTGTAAAAGAGAGAAAATCCAGCATTAATATCTTATGTATAATCAAATTACTTACAGACATATAGTTGTATGTGCCAACAAAAGTATTAGCCTGTCCAGACGTGCTTTGCATGATTGCACTCACTCCAAAGTCCGTAATCTTGACTTCTCCTCTATGATTAATCAACAAATTAGAAGGTTTTAAATCCCGGTGGATGATGTGTTTTTCATGATGAAGATACAACAAACCCTTGAGCACCTGCATTTATGGGACAACAGATAAACAAGTTGGATGATAAAGAAATTGATATCTGCTGTAAGTAAATAGAACAAGGGGTGAAATGATTTTCCATGTTTTAACCTGCTTACAGATGGCAGCAAGATATGGTTCTGAAATTTTTCTAACACTTTTCAGAAAATCTGCTAGAGATCCACCATCCATGTACTCTAAGATAATTGAAATGGCACCGTTATCGTAAAAAGACTGGTAGCACATGACAACATAAGGACATTGTGATGACTGATTAATTTTCAGTTCCTGAGTAATGGCCTTGCGTGCAGACTCTTCGATATTCATTTGGATAACCTGAAATGGAACAAGAATGCCAAATCTTTACTACTTAGGACTGGACATGAAAAGGACTAGGCATACACGTTCAGTGGACAACAAATAAACCGATTAATAACCAAACAGAAACCAAAAGATGATAAGTGTCCCTCCCAGAATACCAGGGAGTAATCTCGGTAGAGTTTATAAGAGCAATTTTCAGTTGAAACCACTTTACATATGATGTAAAAGCAATATTCAAAATAACTGTGAGAGACCTATTCCTCCAAGAGTTTAAGCCCAAGTTCAACTCAAAATATCAGAAAATAAAGGACTGAAGGGCTAGTAGAAGCACCATGTTATTGCTCTATTTTTAGCAAACTAGAAGACATGAATGAAAAGGAGGTTTCCATTCTCAAAACTTAAATCTCAAAAATCTAGTTTGAGTGGAAATGGGTTGATAAAATCAAACTATGGCAAAAGGCAAATAAGGAATCTGGTGCACCAATGGCGGAAGACTAGGTATTCCTCAACTCAAGGTTTAAAAATATTAGTGAACAAGTCATTTTGAGAGGTCAGAAACCAGTGGAAAAACCCATGCAGCATGTCTCAAAATAATTTAACCGGACAGCACAGCAGCTTCAGGCATTAACTGATCTGATACCATACTTACAGACCAAGACGGAAATTGTAGTTAAAAAAAAAAAATGTGAGAGCACGGTAAGCGGTGAATGATATGATGATACCTTCAAGGCAAAAAACTGGCTTGTCCATTTGTGTTGCACCAACTGCACAATTCCACTACTTCCCTTCCCGATGACCTTAACCATGTCTATATCCGCTAAACTCAATTGGTTGTCTGTGGGCGTTATAGGTGGTGGCTGAAAACAGTCAGACAACAACTCTTTCAAAAAAGAAAATCATAAAAAACCAAGTGCAAATAAATACGAGAGGGATCAATTACTAGCATAATCATTGATAATGATGAGGCACGGATGTAATAATAAAGAAATTGAGAATATGAGAAAAGTTAATCTTACAGGCTGGGTATCGATTTGAGAGACAATCCGAACACCGTCTCGATTGACAAGCAGATCACCATCTCTAAACGTACCGCTTTGGGTTCTGCAATCATTACCAGAAATTAAGAATCATGACATGGGCTTATAGGATGAGAGAGGGAGGTAGATTTTTACAGGAACTTAGCGAAGGAAACTTCTTTAGGAGGAGGGAGAGAGAGCTTGAGCTTGACATTAGGGTTTAAGCCTCCCTTCTTCATTTGCTAGTCTCTGAGGAAAATCAAAATCAAAAGGTGGGCCGTGGCTGTGGATGCTGCATAAATAAGTAAATCTGTTGAAGTGGCATGAAATGGAAAGGAGTAATAATTCTTATGGGTAGTGCTGGCAGTACTACTCAATGACCATTACAGAGACCCGGAAGACGCTGAACCTTTCCCTTTTTTTCCCCGTTTACTTTTCCACTCCAGCTACCCCCTCCTCTTCCCCTCCTTTTTTAAAAAATTTAATTTTTTATATTTTAAAATATATTTTTTTAATTTTTTCTTTAATTAATATCAAAAATAATTTTTTAAAATAAAAAAATATTATTTTATTATATTTTAAAAAATAATCATTAACATAATACCAAAACAAAATTTTAAAAAACTTATTAATTTAATTAACAAATGATAGCATTGTCATTTCATAGTTGGTTAATCTAACTCCATAATTTACTTTTCTTGCTTAAATTGAACAAGACACCTATAAATATTTCTTACAAATGATAATATTAATGTTTAATTACATTTCAAACTAAGAAATTTAATTAATAGAACTCTTTTTTTGTCCTTTTCATATGCCTTTTATTAAAGAATTTATTTTATTTTTTCAAATATTATCTGCCTATAAAACATGTATTTCAGAAAATATAATAAATTAATTAAAATTTGAATTCATTTTTAATTTTAATAATTAAAAAAATCTCAATAAAATCTTATTCTATCTTAATAAAATACTATAATTATATAATAAGTATAAAGGTATAATAATATTAAATTTTTATATGATAAGGAGTGCCCTCTATTATCTATTCAGATCGATTAGGAATGACTATTAATGGAAAAGTTGGTCCGAGAGAAGTTGGTTATTGGTGAGAGAAGATGGTGTGGTGTGTGCTAGGTCGTGCTTTTTTTTTTTTTTTTTTTTTTTTTTGAGGTATATAAGATTGTACAAGTTTAATGTTCAACAAATTTAACTATTAAAGGATAAAATAAAAAATATATCAATTTAAAAAATCTATCAAAACAAAAAAAAAATAGCAAAAATCTGATAGGAAAAAAATTAAAGGATAAAATAAAAAAAAATCAATTTAAAAATCCAACAACAAAAAAAAATAGCAAAAATCTGATAGGAAAAAAACTACAGGAGGATGAAATCACGAAAAACTATTCGATTTTAAAAATTATCTTAAATAAAAAAATAAAAATAAAAAAATAAGTGATCAAATCTAACATATAAAAAAATTAAAAAAAAATAAAATTGAAAAAAAATCCAATTTAATAAATTATATTATATAAAATAAATAGTAACAAAAAACATGGACCAAATCTAGAGGAGAAAACAATTAAAATGCTACCTTGAAATTTTAAAGGGTCAAGAGTAAAAATTAAGGAAGAGAGAGAAAAAAATAAAAAAATAAAAAAATTATCGATACAAACAGGAGGCTCGATGGCCACATAAGCCACCGGTATCATAGAGTGGTCACCACAAACATTCCGACACATCAATAAATTTTTTAATTACCAAACACTTTTTATGTGAACCTGAATATAATAAAAAAAATTAAAAAAAAAACAAAAAGATCCTTAAACACTAGCCTTAGAATTTATTGACCATAATTATATCATTTTACTATTATAAAAAAATATAAAGAAAAAAATACCGTTTTTGAAAGGCTAATATTTTTTTGTTTTCAGGGGTATTACACTATTTTACTATATAAAAAAAACTAATGACAAAAAAAACTTGGACAAAAATTATATATTTTTTTTGCTTTGAAGAGTAATAAAGTTATTTGACTATGAAAAAAAAAACACATACCAATTTGTCTCTAAATAATTCAATAATATCCAATAGATCCCCTGAAGAAAATGTTATTACCTCTGATTCACCTCTAATTCAAGCTTTGTTAATTTTTTTAAAAGGTAAAATAATCATTTTAATATTCCAATCTGCATTAAATTTTGTTTGATAAACAACGAATATCTAATATCTTTTAGCTTCTATTTTAATAGAAAAGGAAATGACTATCGACACAAATTTTACACACCTGCTAGTTTTTTCCATGAAATAAACTAAATGACCTTCCTCATTCTATATATCCCTATAAAAAAAATTTTAATTTTTTTTAATTTTTTATTTTCCTTTCAACATTATAAGAATATTTACTTTATTGTATTGTGATAGTTTTTATTGTTTGCTAAACTATAAAAAAAATTAATTGACTAACTGAATAATTTATGTTTTTTACACTGGATTTCATGTATAATTGTGTTTTAAATTTTAGTTTTATAGAAGATAAAATAATATGTTTTTTTTTTGTCCCTGGAGATTTAATTTTTTATTTATTTTACATACAAACAATTTTAATCAAAATATATATTTTAAAATCATAAAAAAAATGTTTTTTAACCTATTTTTTAAAACTGAAATAGGAAAAGCAAAAGTAAAAGCTCCCACGATGATAAACACGAAGAATTCAACCAAATGCTTTGCAGACTGCGAAAGAGAGCGTAAAAAGAAAGCTTCCTCTCCTCTGTAATAATAATAATAATAATAATAAATATACAAGGCTTGCAATTTAATGATCTTGACAGGCTTTGTCTATATATTTTGAGCTCGAGTTTTTATATGTATGTTTGTCACCTCGCGATACTTTATATATTTATTAGATTTGCAGGAAATTCAGTGAATTAAAAATTAATTATGATGCGGGTAAATTCACTCAAACACCCCAAATTATCATATAATAATAATAATAATAATAAATAACCTATTATTTATCATTCAAGGTAACTGACCTCGCTGAATCCTCATTCTTGAACTCGCTAAACACCAAGCCAATGGAGGAGGTTAGCGGATAAGATGATGGAAACAGACGTTTCTAATCTTTTGCTGCTCTGCTACCACCGCAGCCCTTGTTGACTGGCTTGATAGGGACCCTTCCACTTTCCTTAGAAATCAAAGCTAGCAGCATATGGGTCCGCATGCTTCTTCTTCTTCTTCTCATCATTTCTTGGAAAGAGTTTATTCTTTTTTCTATAATGGTTTTGGTTTCTCAGTTGAGCATAATTGAGTTTGCAGGAGGTTTGCATTAATAGTTAATGGTTCGCAGAATAGGAAAGACATATCACCATGAATACTGAATTGGCCAATAACACAGAGATAAGAGGTTACTCTAGCTTCCTAGGAATTTAAACTTGTTTCGATTGTTTTTAAAAAATAAAAAAATATATATCATTTCAATTTATTTCTAAATAAAAAATAATTTAAAAAATAATTGTTATTATAATACCAAAAAAGCTCTAAAACACCCGATAAGAACATTCTTCCTAAGAGCATGTTGACCAAAACTAGCCTAATTACAGGGAAATAATATTGCGATTACCCTGTGTTTATTGCTGGACAAGTGAGCTTATGATTCACAGATCACAATTTAGAGCAATATTAGGGAGGGTAGCTAGCGCATGCACCATTTTGCCTTGCTCGTTGATAGAACACATTATCCAGTTTTGTAGCTCTCTCCAATTTGCATTGCCTGTTAGATAAAAATTGTTGAATGGGTTAATAAAACAAACAAATAAATCCAGTTGAACAAAATGGAGGAAAACCCCACAAGAAACACAAAATGGAGGGGAAAAAAATGGATTCAGATACCACTGCCTACTTCAAGGAGGAAAACCCCACAAGAAACACAACCAAAAGCCTCCCAGTAAGAAAATCAGCATAAAAAGACTATATTTTCTCTACTTCAATTTCTTCTGTTTAAGCATGCATGCATGCATCCAAAAAAAAAAAAACTGATCAATTGTGTTCTCAATCTAACAGTCGTCTATAGATTCATGATTTGCCTGTCATCTCTCTAGTTGTCATGACCCAATTAAAACCAGAAGCTTTTTTGTTTCTCTATTTTTTAAATCGTGGCCTGTGTTCTGCAATGGACAGACATGTCACAGGTATTAGAAGTGGGAAACCTCTCCCTCCATTCAATATTTCAGAGCCCACCAAGTGCAATATCTTCGCAGGGCATGGTGTTCACAAATTTGAAATATGGGGGCCAACTCAAACCCTTTCCATATAGCCTTGGTATGATTGGCGAAGTGTTTGGTATGGGTGGATAAAGGTTAGATTAGTGCAGCAGCTGCAACCAGGAGATAAGCCAACTGCTTCACCATTGTCACTCAACACAGATTTTGCCAGTAACTCTGTTTTTAAAGGATCAAACTAAAAGTTGAAGCTAGCTGATGGAAATAGCCAAACCTAACTCAAGTCTTACGTCTAACGCATAAAGCGGCAACAAAAAATATTCATCCAACATGAAAATTAGCTGTAGTTGGCCGGAATAAATGAGTCTGACAGCAACACGGACAGGAACATTGTGACAGTACCAGCCTATAAGCTTTATGTACGATGAAAGAAGCTGGCTTCCTCACCAAGCTCAAATAATTAGAAAAAACTAGAAGATAGCAGTAAGTTAAAGGAAGCTTGCTTCCTCAGCAATTATAACAAGAAAAAAAACATTGACCTGAACGCCTCCAGAGAACCTGTTAAAACTTGAAAACTATAGTTGCCAGTCTGAGCAGAGATGATCATTATTGGATGCCAACATTGCGAAGTTCAGGATTCACAAACATCAAGTAAAGGAAACAGGTTAATAATTTCTTCTTTTCAAAGATTTCATGCTTGGATTAAAATTTTGTTTATTTATGAGCCTTAAATAATGAAAATCTAGTGAAATAAACATTTAAAATACATATTTTATGGAATGGCATAACATGGATAAAGGTAACATCTTTCTTCAGTTTTACATTATTAATGCCTTTTGGTTCTTTGCTAAACTCAGTTTGGATGTACTATCACGAATTCCAAACAATGGCAAATAAATACATAAAAACTTTGTATTGAACTATATTACGTGCATTGAACATCCAAACAATACCGTAACACAAAAACTTGATATGTTTTCATTACAAAGCATCATATTATTTCACTAAAAGTACATATCCTGGGACAAAAATTATTTCCAGGTAAACATTATACTATTTTCTCTATACTTAACCTATAGCATCCGCAACACGGTGACCAAGCCTTCTTCAATAGTTGATGTTGAAGGAGAATTTTGATAGCAACTGCGGAACTCCTGATATTACTGGTCCATATGTCTACAAAATATTATAATTGGTGGGCATTAGAAATGAAAAACACCTTTAGGAAATTTTAACAAAGAGATGTCCAAGGCAATTGAATCAGTTAGGATTTAGGAGCAATCTGATAGCAATTGGAGAAACAAGTTAGTGATGCAATATGAATATGAGACTACAATCAGCAAGACTGAAGGGAAAGACAGCAGCCCATCAATATCCCCCAAACTTCATCTCTCAAGGAAGGACTACTTAAATGCATTCGACAACGTAATAAAGTCAAATAAATCTTCCGTAAAATAAAAATTTGAGCACTGATTTAATCTCTACGGACATCCAAACACTATTGATGTTTGCCGATCCTCGTAAATAGTTAGTTATACCTTATGATTTTCATGAACTTGGCATAAAGGAACTGCAAGCAGTTTAAGGTTCTTTGGTACAATGAACTTTCGACTGGCTGGTAACTTTACAAGGTAGAGTTTCGTGCATTCCTGAATAATGAAACAAGTATAATAAATAACCTTAAGAAACCAGAACTTTGAGGGAACAGTTTCAGTGTACTTACCTTAGGCACTTTGGGATTAGGGGGCAAGTACGGATACAACAAGGTTTCAAAGTCAGACCTCCACCACATTCCAAGGCAATCTCCCACCTAAAACATTGATAATCCGTAACATCCCAGAACATGCAAGGGTAATACCACAACTAAACACAATTTTGATTACCTCCCAGTGATCAGTTTCATCTTCATTCACAGAAAGCATTCTTGATAGCTTACGTTGCAATCCATCAATATCTGAAAAGTCCATAAACACATACTTCAATAATTCCTTAGAAGCATACCCCTTGGTTCAAGAGCGATTTACCTTCCTAATTTCAGTTCATAGAATTGCTGAATTACAGTTTAAGATTTACCTGATTCACCTGGTCTTAATCGACCACCAGGTAGCTTAAAGAAAGCATTTCTTACTTGCAATAGCAAAAGATGGGGATGTTTGAACAACTCAACCTGATTTAACAACCATATAAACCATTTAGTATAGTGTATTATCAAATGCTAAGATTCCGTAATTGTACAGTTGAAACATTAAAACTGTTCATTTTAACTTATTATCAAAGGCTAGTTTCTGAGGTTTCTTAAACGCTAGAGGGAGACGTTTGAACAGCTCAACTTTACGTAACAAACATAAAATCCTCTGTTCAATATGTTATCATATTCCAAGTTTTCTTAGCCACAGGAGTGAAAAGATTGTGGATTCCAAGCTTTTTCATAGAGTCTCCACATCGCACACCTTCATTTCTCCTTCATAAAGCAAAGGAAAGGAAGGGGGTTAAGGACTGGTTCTGCACCCTTCAAAACGATGTGAATCAAAGTGTGGAAATCCAGTTGCCTTGACCACTGTGGTAGCTGTAGCGAAAACCTTATCATAACCTGTATTACAAGATGCCCGTCTTCCCAAGTTCCTACTTGTTTTAATCAATTTGCTAAAACTTGAAAAACTACAACATCCTTGTTATGGTCATCACATGATTTTATCTATCAAGTCTTTCAAGATTAAATCAAAAACAGCAAATAAAACACTAGCAATAGACACACTACTGTGCTAATTTTCATTCAGCAAGCCCTCAAACAACTCCAAGACACAATCAAACAAAAACATAGAGAATAAAGAATTTAAAAGAAAGACGATATTGAAAGAAAGCAATGAACCAACCAGCATAACAGCTTGCACACAAGTCCTCAGTCCACGAGCACTAAAGCTGAATTTAAACAAATAAATGAATTAAAAATACAATTCTCAAGTTAGTACAAAATCAATGGACTGAATAAAGAATAGAGCTACTATATTGAACAAAAAAGAAAAGAAAACAGAGAGAGAGTACTTGGATTTCATTCTTTGGACACGGTCAGCTACAGTCTCATCCCTGAAAGCAATAGGGTCTTTGGATCCAAAGTAATAACTACCCAGAGGATATATTTCTATTACAGTGCTCTGATGATTGTTACTGTCAGTTACAGTTACTGAATGATCACCCATCTTCAGCTCTGCCCCCGCCACGCCCACACAGAACCAGAGAGACCCCAGAATATAAATAGAAAGAATTTTCACCAAAAAGATAAATAAAGAAAGAATGCAAGTGGAGAAATTAATTAAAAATAATAATAATAATAAAAAGGTACGTGCGAGCCTTTTGATTTTGGTTCCAGTAATTTTAATAAAGTTAACAAAAACACCCCTTTAAATAAATAGAATTAAAAACAAATACATGTCGGCATACACACACACTTAAAAAGTATGTTACATTTCGTATATATCAGCATATACAATGCTAGTAATATTAGCAAATATGAGAGCATTTAGTTATTAATAATATATTAGCCTATGGTCCGCAACGGGTGAATATTAATTTTTTAAAAATATAAAAAAAATATTAAGAATATAAAGATGTTTTAATAGTGTTATTAAATCCAATAAAATAAGTTAATTTTTAAATTTCCACTCTACTCTTTGTCAATCAAATCTAGATGCCTTGGGTTTGACAATCATGTCAAACCCAACCAATACCAGACCCGCGTTTGGGTCTAACAACCATATCAGATCCAAACATGATTGCCAGACCAGAGTAGCTTAGGTCTGGCATGGTTGTCAGACTCAGGCGCAGATCTGATATTGTTGTTACACATGTCCTTAAAATTCAATCAATTCTTTTTATTAATCTTTAATTTTAGTGAAGAAATCATCTACAAAATTGCACAAATTAAAATAATCAAAAGGACAATAATTGTTTTAAATATACATTATTTTCTTTTCCTATAACATAATTTATCAATTCAAAAGTTTTCTCTTATGATCATATATTTCAAATTTTCATATATACAAAAAGTTATAATGTATAATAAATTCTCCTTGTAACAAACTGTGACAATTAGATCATGGAACAACATTTTAAATTTAAAAAAAAAAAAACATGACCCCTTTAAAAGTTATTCAACACTTGGATGGAAACATAAAATTAATATTCTCATCCACAATTCATACAAAAAAGAAAAGTTTATTTTTGAAGACTTGAAATAAATCACTTAAAATTCAATATTTTTTCTCATTATTTCCTTGTCAAATATAACAAATTTATAAAATAAATTGCACAAACAAAAAAAAATTACAGTTAAGTTCTACTGCATGTGAATGAAAAATCATGTTTGAATGAGACAGTATTTTTTTTAGTCCAATCATGTTTAAAAAAAATTAAATGTTTTGACCCAGATGTGAGTCTGGCAATCATGTCAAACCCAAGCGTCTGAGTCTGACAACAATGTCAAACCCATACATGGTTGCGAAACGCGCCCCTAAAATCCACTCAATTTTTTTTTATTAATCTCTATTTTTAGTGAAGAAATCATTTACAAAATTATACAAATTAAAATAGTTAAAAGGACAATAAGTCTTTTACATATACAATATTTTCTTTTCCTACAATATAATCTATCAGTTCAAAAGTTTTCTTTTATGATCATATATTTCAAATTTCCATATATACTAATAGTTATAATGTAGAATAAATTCTCCTTATAACAAACTTTGAAAATTAAATCATGTAACAATATCTCAAATTTAAAAAAGCATGGGCCCTTTAAAAAAACTATCAAACACTTGGATAGAAACATAAAATTAATATTTTCATCCACAATACATACAAAAAAAAGAAGTTTATTTTTGAAGACTTGAAATAAATCACTTAGAACTCAATATTCTTTTACATTCTTTCCTCGCTGAATATAACAAATTTATAAAATAAGTTGCACAAATAAATAAAAAATTTTGCAGTTAAGTTCTATGCATATGAATGAAAAATCTTGCTTGAATGAGGCAGTATTTATTTTTGCAGTCCAATCATGCTTTTGAAAAATTTTAAATTTTTTTCCCAAACATTTGACCTATGCACAAGTATGGCAGACCAAAGCACGCGAATCGGCATGGTTGCCAAGCCTAGGCACTTGGATCTGGAAACCATGTATGACTTGACAAACAACAAACAAAGAAGACAATAGTGTACTTTAGTTCAGAAGAGAGAAAAGAAAGAAAAAACACAAGCAATTGATCACTGACGACGCCATCTAGTGAGACGGTGGATCGCCAGATTTGGCCACTAGTAAGCATCACACTCGCCTCTTTAATGGCACGGGCGTCACCCATTCGTTAGGGGAAGAAACAAAAAGCCAAAGAAACGTCTCGTAAAAAGATGAAAAATTGAAAGTCAAACTACTATTACAATCTATAGTAAAAGGTCTCTTGATCTACAGTGATTTTCCCACACCATTTAACTTTTGTTATAACTAGGTAGCTTGCCCCGCGACATCAAATTTTTTAAGGTGTAAAAAAAAACAATGTTTAAATGTATTTAAAAAAAAATTAACTACTCAACATCATACAAATTTTTTTTAAAAAAAATAACAACAGTCAATTTTCAAAACAATGAAAGATGAAATATAAAAAAACAATGAACAAAAAAAGTACAAAAAAATAAAATTTCATAAAAAGAGGAATAAAAATAAAAAATAAAAACATTTAGGGTCAAAACCTCAAATATCATCACATATTGAATTGAAGGGTAAAATTAAAAATTCTTAAGGCCACAACTTCACAAAAGAATCCAAAACAAAAATCAAAATCAAGAAAATAAGGACTCAATTTGAAAAAAAAATAAAAAATCAAAATTAAAGTTATGCTCGACCCGACGAGTTTACTCATGACCTAAGCTTGGAATGAAGGACTAGTGTTGCACCCTTAGGCTAGCCTGGTTTTCAAAAGAAATTGGAATAAAGCACAAAAAACATGTGATGCTTATATTTAATTTAAAAGTAAAAATTCTCATAAAAAAAAAGCAAAATTGGACAAAGCCTGAAAAAAAAAAGATTTAGGTAACGCATGTTTTTTTTTTCAAAACGAATGGAAAATCTCTCAGGAGGTGAAAAAGAAAATCTAAAGATGAAGCCGATAAAAAATGATCTAAAAAAGGGAAAGAAACCTAGCAAATTCGAATGAATCCTCTAAACACATGTCAATCCCTCAAACCATTAAATTTCATATGTAGGCTCAACTAAGAAGCTCAATGTAAAACATATTTAATGTTGCAGGGTGAGATAAACTAATTTCATTAAAAAAATATATTTTCAAAAAAGCAAGATCTAACAAAAAAAAGAAAAAATTGAGGCAATACTAGATTAATTTAATGTTGAAGGATAAAATAATCTACTTTAAGAAATTTCTTTTTAAAAGAGGTAGATCTAGCAAAGAAAAAAAAAACCCGAGATAACCCGTATTACTCTTAAAAAGTCAAAAAAGTCCCATCAAAAGTGAAAAAAAAACATTGAATGATGAAACAAAAAAAAACATATTAAAAAAAGGAATGAAAAAAACTCAGCAAATTCGGATGAAACTCCTAACTCCATATTAATATGTCAAACTCGTAATTCGTTAAGCTATAGACTTGTACTTAATCAAGAAGGTCAACACTCGAAAAAATTAATGTTACACGATGAAATCACAAAATAAAATAAAAATTAAAAATTCAACAGGGAAAAAAAACCCGAGAAGAATGAAATAAAAAAAAACAAACTAATTCTATAAAACCATTTTAAATACAATAAATAGAAATGAAAATAATGGGAACCAAATTAAACATATGAAGAAAATCCATAAGGGATGAAATTAAAAAAAAAATCTAACTTTATAAATTATTTTAAATAAGAAAAATGTTAATCAAAAGATTATGGATGAAATCTAAAAAAAAAAACTAAAGGATTGCATTGAATTATGTAAAGACCAAATTTCAAAGATAAAAAAATCTATTGGGAATGAAATTGAAAACAATATCTTTTTTTATAAATTATTTCAAATAAAACAAATATGAATCAAATGATCCAGGATCAAATCTAAAGACAAAACTAATTAAAGAGTTGTATTGAATTTTCTTATGGACAACATGCTTTCCTAGGATGAGAGAGAAAAGAAAAGAAAAGGCAACGACCATTGATCGCGAACCAAAGGCGGAGAAGAAACACGTGTCGCCTAGTCAAGTAGGCACCACTAAGAGAATTTCATTTTTGCCTTGAAAGCTATCATTTGATCACATATCTTAGCCGTACACACTACATAATTGTTTTGGTGCCCCCACGCGCCTTCAATTTAATAATTTAAATAATATAATATAACTGGTAAAAGACATAACAACCCCTCTCTCAATTTGATAATTACCTAAAAATCAAAAGAAAATTACATAAATGCCCTTGCACACCCATTTCTTTTTTTATCTTCAAGGAGTAAGTTCGTGAATTCACTATACAATTAAAGTTGAAACGTGAAAAATACCCCCGAGTTATAGGTACATGTCATTTTGCTTTAAAGGTAAAAAAACCATTATATTGTGCCAAAAATTTATATGAAGATCAAACTGCCCCTAATAAATTCAACAATGTCGATTGAATCCCCGTGAAAATACAAAAACACCCTTAAAAGCAACTTCTTTCAATTTTATGAAGAAAGGCTTAAATGTCATAACACCATTCTAATCCAAAATGCTATGAGTCTAAGGCCACAATAAAAAACTAATATCTCTTAGTTTTTTTTTTCTTTTTTGTAATAACCAAGGGAAGAGTTGAAACTAAAAGAAGACGTATATTTTTTACAGGTAAGCACCTAATTTCTTTTGTATATAATTGGCATAACATATCAAAAAATTTAAACCTACCAAGGTTTTCTTTTACTTTGAGCCTAACAAGGCTCTTGTAATTTGTATTTTCTCTTTAAACCTGGCAAGGTTCTAGCAAATTTAAATTCAACAAGACTCTAATAAATTTAAATTCAATAAGGTTCTATTTTATTTTGAATTCAACTAGGCTTCAACGAATTTGAGTCCAACAAGACTCTAGCAAATTTGAACCCAATAAAGCATCATGTAATTTTTTTTAAGTCCAACAAAGCTCCAATGAATTTGAGTTTGAACCCAACAAGGTTCTCTTTTATTTTGAACCTAACAAGGCTCTTGCAAATTCTTTTTTCTTTTTGGTCCCAACAAGTGTCCAACAAATTTAAATCCAACAAGACTCCAATAAAATTAAACCCAACAAGGTTCCTTTTTATTTTAAGCCCAGTAAGATTCCTGGGGTTTTTGTTTTTTAGCCCAACAAAGTTCCAGTGAATTTGAGTCTAGCAATACTCTAAAAATTTTAAACCTGGTAAGGTTCTATTTTATTTTAAACTCAGTATGGATCCTACAATTGTTTTTCTTTTTGAGCCTAGTAGGGCTCTAACAAATTTGAATCCAACAAGGTTCTTTATTATTTTCAGCCCAACAAAGCTCTTGTATTTTTTTTAGCCCAGCAGGGTGCCACTAATTTGAGTCTAGCAAGACTCCAATCTTTTCATTACAAGCTTGCTAAACAAAGCCTAAGAAAAAAATAATTTTGTACCGTAAACATTGTAAAGAGGGGAAACTGCTATAACTTAATATTTGACCCCTCTCAAATATTCAAAAATATATTTTAGTAAAAAAAGAAAAACATATTTCAAAAAAATCAAAGAAAGAAAAAAAGCAAAAAAAAATTGCAATCATGGGTGAAATTCAGAAGAAATTGAAAGAAATGTGTTGAAATTAGCTAAAAATTAAAAACTAGAAAGCAAAGGACTAAATTAGAAAACACATTAATATTGGGACTATTTTAGTACAATTAGGGATAAAAAGAGAAGAAATTGAAGAAAATAGTTGACATTGGTTGAACATTGTAAATTAGAAGTCAAGGACCAAATTGAAAATAGTGTCAATATTAAAGGTCTATATTTAATGTAATAAAAAACAAAATTGAAAGAAATAAAGAGAAAATGTTTGAATGGCTAAAAAAGAAAAAATTAAAGGTTCGAGGACCAAACTTAGGGGACCATTAAAAAAAAAACTCCCCATTACTTAAAACAACATCGTTTTACAATTAAAAAAAAGGAGAAGTGAAACAAAACACTTTATTTTAATTGAAATAGTTTGTTTCACGTGAAATAGTGTCGTTTCACTCAAGAAGAAGAAAAAAAAAGCAAAAGGCTAAAAATATGTTGTTTTGGTGTATGACACCAAAATAATACCTTCTTCTTTCTAAGGCTATTGTGCATGTTTATTTGTTTGCTTTTTTCTTCATTGTTTTGGTTAGATGTTTGGCCTTTCATTTCTCTCAACCCTTTTGAAACACATCACTCTCCTTATATGCATGTTACTATATGGCTAGCTCAAGAAATAAAGCTTTAAACTTCTGAAATACTGCAAAAATCAGTGTGAAAAGAGCAACTTGAACATCTCGTTCAATGTGTAAAATTATTACGAAAGGTTGAGATTAAGAGGGTGTTTGAGAGTATGATAGCGGTTGTTTGTCAAAGTATTTTTGTTAGGAAATACATCAAAATAATTTTTTTTAAAAAAATTATTTTTGACATTAGCACATCAAAATGATATGAAAACATTAAAAATATTAATTTAAAGCAAAGAATAAAAATAAAATTCAATTCAATTTTTTTCAAAAACACTTTTGAAATGCAACAATAAACATGCTCTAACCTAAAAAGACTAATGACCATGATCATACCACTACGAAGAGTTCTAGAACCTTCATCCTTGCCTATAAACAAAGAGGTGAAGAAAAAAAAACAAGACACCTTGAGTTAGAGAGAGAATAATACCAAGAGAAAGAAAGAGAATAAAAAGAGTTTTTCAGCTATAAATGGAGGTGGTATGAGCTACTAAAGTAGCATAAGAGAGAAAAAAAAAGAGAGAGAAAGAAAGAAAAAGAAAGGAGAAAAATGAGAGAAAACATGAAAAAAAAAGCTCAAAAAAACCACCTAAAACTGAACCAACCTGTGACCCAACCCCATCACTTGCATCGCTAGCCACCATCATCCATCAACATAGCTCCTTCCTTGTTTAGAACAAGTTTTAAGGTAAAACTCTAACTCTTTTTATCATTTTTTCTTTTTTTTACCCTACTTTTTGCATTGAAGTAACTATTCATCAAAATTTTATTTTATTTGTATAGACTTTCAAATAGTATTAGATTTATTTTATAAAACTCTAATGTCACCTTTTTACATATGCATTTGTTTGAAAAAAAATTATTTTTAGAAATTAGCAACTTTTCACTCATTCAATTTTTTTTAATGTTCCTTTGTTTTATTTTATTTTATTTTTAATGGCTTTTAATAATGTTATTAGAACTTTATAAAATTGTTAAGGAAGTTAAGTATGTTTTTAACAAATATGATGTTTTTAATGGAAAGGATGAGTACGTAAAGAGTTAGAGAGTTTTGATTGGACAACCACCAGATCTGGGTAATTACAATTTGAACTCGAGGATGAGTTTTTTTTTAACCTAGAGAGACTGATGTGAAAGGATTTTTAGAGAAATATTATTTTTCTTAGTTGTTATTATTATTATTATTTCCTATTTAGTTTAGAATTTTTTTTTACTTTATGATGTTAATATTGAGATTAATAATATTATTTTTTTTAGTTTATTTAAGATTTTTATTACTTTGTTTTTATTTTTAGGTTTCCTAGCTTGTTTAGGTTGAAAAATATATAGTGTAAATTAGTCATTAAAAAAATTCAAGATTTAAGCAACCTTTCTATTAATTAAAATCAGTTTTTCATTCGATTGTTGACCGGCTAAAAACACACGTAGACATGTTTAAGAAGAGAAAGAATGGATTAAAATTGATTTGTTTAAGAACCAATTGCATTCAATAATTTATTCAAGGATTAATTACATTTCAATCAATAGTTTAGGGGACCATGTTTATAAACATGTTACCGTCTGGAAAAAAAAAATTATATTGAAAGGAAATGGCTACGTCATCATTTTTTTAAGAACTAATTAAATAATTTTATTTATTGATCTCTTGAGTTCTAATTTTGAAATCAATATTGAGAAAAATTAAATTGTTTAAGTGTATCAGAATTATATGAGAAGAAGTGTGCTCATAAGATTTTTTTATTATTATTAAGACCTCTTAGAAAATTGACTCGTTTGATCTCCTCAATTAAGATTCGATGGAATTTATCAAAATATAATTAACTCGATCAATCATGGAAGTTGATTACTATATTAATATACATGTCTTTTAATGCAAAAGAAATGAATGTCTTGGCATTTCTAACATGTTTTTTATATTAAAAAAATTATAATGGTGAATTGAAAAGCTAATATATATTATATATATATATATATATATATAATTAAATAAATTAAAAATTATATATGACAACAAATATAAGAAAAAATTCTCAATGCTAACCAAAGACTTCACCAAAAAGTTAAGAGATATATATACATCAAGATATTTAGTCTCGAATGACGGCCAATGGGTCCTTTTGGGTTTAATAACTTTAATTTTTTAAAAAAAATTTCTTTATTTAATTAATCAATAAAAAAATCATAGGGAATTGATTTAATAAACTTCAAAGAAAATTTTTTTATGTAGGACTAGATAGAAAGAACGCTCGTTAATATTAAAAAAATATTATAATCTTATTTGAAAATTAAATAAAAAATAAATGAATTTTTAATTTAAAAATACAACAAAAAATTATAATTAATTTATTTTAGTTAAAATTAAACACCCGAGCTAGGCATGACAAATATACTTAACTAATCCATTTTAATTAAAGTTTACAAAGCAAAAAAGAAAAGAAAGAAGATAAGATAAAATAAGATAATATATATATATAAGGGTTTTAACATTTTTTTTCCTAGTATAGAGATAAGCGAATAATTGTCTATTTTTTTAAAAAAAATTAAAAATAAATGATGTATTCTAAAACATCATTCACCTACCCAGTTTTTAACTATTATAATGGTAGTCGAAGAAACATGGTGGGTAGATTTTTACCTAAAAAACTTGATTTTAACATTTTATTACCTAAAAATATCATAACCTTAAACAACCCATCTCCTAACAAAAAAAAAACCCAAAATTATTTAAAAAAAAAACAAAAAAATCAATTCAGTGAAAAAAACTCCCCCCCTCCTCCCTCAACCCTAATTTACTTTCTTTTTTTGTCAATGAAACTTCAAAAACACCCTAATTGCATTCATCTTATCTATGAAAATACTTTGACACCAATCTTAACTATTGTTATAATCAAAATCATCAAGCAATTTCTCTTTTTTTTATTCATTATTTTTTGATGATTTTCTCTCATCTTTTTAATTTAAAAACTAAAATATTAATAAAATAAAATTCTATACCAAAACATAAAATTATGAAACTAAAATGACTAAAAATGATTTTGAATAATTTTTAAGAATAAAAGGTGTTGTAACTATTTTTTTTTGAAAAAGGTTGTTATTATTCTTTTTTTTAAAATTTTTATCCATGAACTCTAAATCCTTTACAAACAATAAAATTAATTTTTTTTAATAAAATCAAGCATTATTTAAAAGTTAGAATATTTTTAGATCATAATAACCAAATAAAAATAAAATAAAAATAATTTATAAAATCTAATTCTAAAAAATACAATATCAAAAGATTAAATTGAAGCCATAAATAAATTTCTCCATAGTAAGCGAAACTTGACATAAACTAATATGTCAACCAACTCTAATCAATCATTGCCGGCAACCACGACTGCAATTGTTTCCCAGAAACAGCTTTAACCACAGAAAACGTGGGTCAACGATAGGGGCACAATAGTCATTGGAGATGCTCCTCCATTCAGACTTGATTTTGCCTTTTGTATTATAATTAACGAAAAAAAAGGGGGAAGAAAAGAAAGAAAAGAAGGGACAAAGGAAGAGTCAATCTGTGTCAGCTTCAACAGCTAAGTAATGAAAATACCAAACAAGACCTTTACTTGTCTTCTACAACACTTTCTGGCATCTCCATCTCCTATATAATTTTTATTTTTTTTTATCTACAATAATCAAGATTCTCACAATTCAGCTCCTGCTTTCTTTTCACAGGCAAGTACCCACCCACCCCTCTCTTCTTTTTCTCTTTGTATCATGACCTGTAGTTTGTTTCATCTTTCTGTGTTTTTTTTTTTTTTCTGTACCAAATTAACTTTGAAACTTTCCTCTCTTTAATTTCTGAAGCAGGTCAATACATACATATTGAACAAATCCAGCCTCTTCCAATACCCAGCCATAGCTCACATGGATCCAAGTACTGGGCACCCTTTCTTTATTGCTTGTTTTTCTTAATTTTCCAGCTTGTAATCTACTAGAACGAGGGGAGAGGGGCATAAAATGCAAACAGTCCATCTGGGATTACTAGTTTGTTTTTTTATTAACCAGTATACCACAATTGGGTTGCTTATTTAAGCCAGCATGAGATGAAGAAATTTAGTTTACAGTGATCCGATTGTCATGATGGATGATGACATTGCATCATCCCTTATCGATATAGCACAAAGTTTAGGTATAGAAGGGTGTTTTTCATTTTTTTTTTCTCATTTGCGTTAACGTGCTAGGAAACAAAAAGTTTGTAGGAACATTATGCTTAGAATATATTTTGATTCTGTAAATTTTCTACTAGGAGGATTTTTGTTATTGAATGCCAACACCCAATTAAAGTAGAATTAACTCAGGCACTTCTTGACATAAGTGCAAACTTGTGGGTGCTGCAGATGCTGCCATTGAGGAGAGAAAGGGTTTCAGGAATGGCGTTGAGTTAGTGAAATCTGTCTCTGATAAGCACATTGATCTCCTCAGGCCATCTGCTCGATACTATACAGCATCAAAGGGTACTGTTCTATATTCAGACTTGATTTATGTTCCATGAGTTCTTTTTCTTTTTTTACAATATAACATCTTATCATGTAAATTGCATAGACAATGTTTTGCTGGTTACTGTCACGCTTCCTACTTTATGCATTGATGATCAAGTCTCTGTCCTCCCATCTATAGACGTGACTGAGCTAGAATGATAAAAATTTCTCCTTTTATGCTAATACTCGTGGCTGTGTGTTGATATTAATCAGAGGATTAGCAGCCCTTTGTTTTTCTTTTCTTTTCCTTTTCTTTTCTCTGGAGATGCAAGTCCGTGGGCTATGAATCTGAAGAACTCTGATATTTTTGGGATTTACTTCTTTTGCATTAGGTGCTAGTCTCGCGTTTTCTAAACATCAATTATTTTTAGGAGCCATGGTCTCTTCAAACTATATCAGGGTTATTGAATGCTGCTGCATTTTCATTTTCTACCTCCTTGTTGATTTAGTCTCTTTTAAATAGTCTTCAATTTTCTTCTTGTTTTTTTCTTATAGCACTCCTGCGTGTTTGATTCGTATACTGTATTTAATTATGTATCTCATCATGTTACTTTATGTGGTGGATTATCTTCCAGTTGTATTTATATTTTATTATCAACAATTATCAACAATTGATGTTTGCACTATTAATTGCTTATCCAAACTCCTGAGAGACGTTCTGATCTGCTGATGGTAGGGCAAGCAACAGATGCTGCAGATGGAGAAAAAGGAAAGTATACTCTTATTAGAGATCCTGAGGATTTTCAAGGGATTTATGACAAGCCCCTTCCATGCTTTGGCTGTGGGGTAGGATGGTTTTCGTGAGTATTCTTCAAACTAGTGTTTCTCCCTCCCATTTCCATTTCTCATGTTCTGATAGTTGTCTTTTTTTTGCAGTTTTCTTTTGGGATTTGTGTTCCCATTGATGTGGTATTATGGTACATTTCTTTACTTTGGAAATTACCATCGAAGGGATCCAAGGGAGCGTGCAGGCCTTGCTGCTGCTGCAATTGCTGTAAGCTCTCTTACGCCCTCTCTATCAAAATAAATACTGTTGTTAGTGAAGCAACAAGAGTCTGAGTCTGAGTCTGAATAGCTTTAGGATGATAATGATAATCAGATTCTCATCATTGTCTTCCTTTGTCACTGACTTGATATGTTAAACAGTAACATTTTTAGTCTTTTTTTATGGGCACTACAAACTGCACCTTGTTGAAAGTCTTCACAATTTTGATCCTTGATTTTAATGCTATCCCTGTTGCAGGCAATGGTGTTTTCTGTCGTGTTGATGGTCATAGCAGCTTATTTTTCTCTATTTTAGGCCTGGCAATCCGCTTCCAAGTTTGTTAGGCTTCACATTTTCAAAACAAAACAGATTCAAATTTCTTGCATGTGCAATGTAGATAACATGTCAAAGCGGAAGAGCAACAAAGAATATGTTGATACGAGATCCTTCACAGATGGAGATACCTTCTCGGCTACACTAAAACATATACCAAATCTTAAAAGCATTCTTTCCCCGTCTGCTGGCCTAATGTAAAGGCTCGAGCAGAGAAAATTCTCAATTAGCATGAAATTTACTAGTGAATTTATGAATACAGCAGTGAAATTGGATACTTTGTTTATATGTAATACATCTTATAATACCTCAAAAGGAATAAGTTTGTTACTTGATGGTGCATGCCCATTTCCTTTAAAACTTTAAATGGAGCGTAATTCCTTGCACTTTGATGTTGCCCTCCTTGGAAGGCTCAAAACTAGCCAGTTTTGTTATCTAGAGCCTCTCCTTGGGAGGCCGATTATGGTGATGAAGATAACAAAGAGACCGTTTATGCTTGTATAAAGTATTTACGGTATTAAGGGAACACTCTTGGATAAGTATTTGATACCATAAACAGCCTGAACTCGTTTTCTTGACAATTGAGAACAGTATCATGTTTTTCTCTTATTTGATGTCAAGTCACATCGTTCAATCAATTTAACGCCGGGACTAAATCCAACTCTCCAAATCAGTTAAAAACATATCATTCACATCAGGAGTAGAATGCTTT